>JAJPUD010029918.1:0-13537 GCA_023553655.1 Myrmecobius fasciatus
AGAGGGGGTGAGAAAAGAGAGGGGGAAATTGGAACACAAGGTTTTGCAAGAGCTAATGTTTCAGAATTATCCGTGTATATGTTTTGAAAAATAAAAAGCTTTACTAAAATTTTTTTAAATGAAAAAATTAAGAGCTATTATGTCCAGCTGTATGGCAGCATTTCTGAAAATGTAATTGAAATGGATTAATATTTACAAAAATATAAATTTCCCAGATTAACAGAAGAGGGAATACATTACTTAAATAGCTATATTTTAGAAAAAAAAAGGAACTGAACAAGTCATTAGTGAATTCCCAAAGAAAAATCTGCCTAGTTTCTGCCATATTATTTTCCAATTTTCCAAGAACATTTTATCAAATAGTGAGTTCTTAAAGGAAGTAGCTTTTCAATGATAATCAGATTCACACATATTTTTGCAGCTTTTATACTGAATTTAAATATTTAACTTTATCTTCCTTAGTGGCAGAAAGTGGGAAGAGAATAATAGTGGTAATTCCAATTAATTGACAGATAAAAATCTCTGGGAAATATTGTATTTAATTTAAAGATGCTTCCTAGAAAATAAATTAAATGTTTCAATTTTGTGCTTCTTCTACACACACACAGAAACACATACTCATTACTCCAGGATAAATCATTACATTCTAACATAAAAATGGACCAACTCATTGCCTCTGCTCATGAAACAAATATACATGCATACATACATTCATACATACATGCATATATACATACATAATACAATACAACCAAAAACAAATAAAAGAACAATCAAAGTTGAGTTCAAATTATCTTAGATAAATGTCTGTATTATACACCTAAGTATTTTGGAACACAAGTATAAACATATTTCCCTCTCCTCATTAGGGTGTCTTATGTCTTGATAATTAACTTACTGAATCACAAAGTTAATATAGCAAGTTAGTGTTCACTGTTTTCAACTGCTTTATTAATCACTGTTTTTGAAGTTTGACTGAAAGCCAACTTTTTGGTTTGTTGGATTTGTCTCCCTATTGATAGAGAATATTTAAATAGCATAGATTTAGTAGTGAAGATGGAAAAATGTCTGCTACAGTATTATCTTATTACCTCCAGGCCTTACATAACTGGCATGCCAATTGACTACTTGATTTATTCAGAATGAAAAATAAACAATTCTCTACAAACTCAAGGAGAGAATGATAACATTAAACTATCATAGGAAAAAGCCACTTATGGATATTTAATCAATCTTGAATATTAGCAAAAACAGGATTTGAATTGTGTGGTCTTAATTTTTCTGGACATTCCTTTTTTGATAGGATTCCAGACATTGTCATTAATATCAAAGAAACTCACCTATGTTTTAGATTAAGGGAAACATTTTCCTTACTTATGCAATATAGTATTTTACATTCATTTATTGACTTTCTCATGTGAAACTTGATTTTGGATTGTTACATGACTTCGTTTAAGTGGAAACCTATGATTACATAAATAATTTCCATCTTATTATCAAATCCCAGGTTCTTTTTCTTCTCTCAAAACTATATAAGAAATTAGATTTAGAAGTACCTTAGAAATCACTTATTGTAGTGGTTCATCATCTGGCTCTAAGAATTTTGTTTTTAAATGCTTTCTATTTTTTACTGATGGCATACTGTCATTTTTGTTTTTGTTGATGTTTGATTGTTTGGTCTCTTGCCTTGGCCACATTATGATTTTTAAAAGCATATAAGTATTAAGAATAAAATGATTTTCAATTTACTACTTGTAAATTGAAGGATTTTTTTTTACTTTTACATTAGTCAAAATAATCAAAAAATGGCGTTTGATACTCTCAAAACTCCTAGATTGATGTGTCATTATTCCCATTCATTATTAAAAGAAAATGGAAGAAAATTTAGGCAAAATAATTTTTGAAGGTCCATTGAAATTGTATCTACACTATAAAACACAGATCTGATTAAATCATTTGGATATTTGTTTTTTTCCCTGAATTATTCAACTTTAGCAATTAATAAAGAAATAATCCTTGAATTAGCTGACAGAACAATATCATTTAGAAAGAATATGGTCATCCAAGCGACAGTTTGAACAGAGATGACTTCATCTTGTATTTCGCATTGGGTGGGGACACCAACAATACAATTGTGGGTATATATGTATGTGTGTTTGTATGTATGTGTGTATGTATAGCATATATCTGTGCTTGTGATATGTACATTTTGAAATATATATATGTTGTATGCACATATATGATATTCATAAAACTAGTTTCACAAGATGATTGTAAAATATTTTCATTTTTATACATAGATGAAGCATATTAGCCTCCTTATCACCAGTTTTCTCATCTTTAAATAAACAAGAAATAATCTTGGAGTTCTCTTTCAGCACTAAACTTATGAAGCATAGATATAGGAACAATGTATTGATGTGTATAAACATATATTTGGGTGTGCTTTGTGCAAGTGTATACATATGTACACATACTCATGTAAATACATATGCAACATACAAACATAGTAACTTGCAAAAGCTTATAATCCTTATGTATAGACATAGTTGTTCACATTCATATAACTAAATATGTCTGTAATACAAAAATATATAGCATAGATGATTATATATAAAACATGTATATTAAAATACATGTACACACAAATTGAATACGTATATATGCTATATATACATATATAAAATATTATTGAAGACACATGTACTCCCATCACTCCCATTTGTGTACTTTTGCACATGTTTGATAATTCTCTCTCTCTCTCTCTTTTTTTTTTTTTTTACTATTTCTGTTTATATCAGCAAGGTTGATATTATATTTACCTGATATTGAAAATTTTTTTTCAGGAACAAATCACAATTTGTAATAGTTCAGCATTGTCTACCCAAAGAATATAAACTGCTTTTGGACAATCATTTTACTTTTTTAAAGTTCTACATTAGCACCAGTTCTCAATGGTTCAATGATTTATAATAGGCATAGTCTTTTTTTTTTTTAATTAGGCTTTTCACCTTATAACATATGGGTCCTAGATACTTTATCTGGTCATGATGCTTCTTGATAATGATTTTGATCACAGCTGGATGGAAGCTGCATTTCAATAAAAAAAAAAAATCCATTGCTTTCCCATCCTCTCCAGTAACTGAAACAGCATATGTTAAAGCAATGAGGCATGGAACACCCTCTGGGCTTTCATATGCTAGTGTAAGTAGAATGAATTTTAATGCCAAAAGTACAGAAGCCTGGTAAAAATGCAGATGTTCTGGGAGAATATCCTTCACTACTTCATGGTTCCAGGTTGTCATCTGATGTTTATTGGACAACTCAAACATGAATAATGAGCATAATTTGCCCTGGGACTTTTAAAAGCAGACATCTTTGGCAAAGAACATGAAGAACTACAAGGCTGACTTTGTTAGAAAGATGTTAGTGTATGATTCAGATGCAGGGCATCATTAAGTAAAACAGAAGTGTGTGTGTGTGTGTGTGTGTGTGTGTTGATTTAGAAATTTTATAAGTATTTTTATACATGCATTATTTATTTATATTGGCATTTTCTGTCACTGTGTTGACCCTACTATGTGTTTGTGATGAACACACTAATTTAAATGTTAATATGAAGAGGCAAAATATCTAAAATATATGATTGAACTTTACCCAGTATTAAAGAACTTACAGAAGAAAAATATTTGTAGGAAGAGCAGAATCATCGTGGTAACAAGTGGAAGTGAATATATACATATATGCACATATATATGCACATATGTGATATATATATATTTACATATATATCTATTCCCAGTTATTTATTATATATATATAATACATAGAACACATTCAACTTTTAATTTACTATTTACATAAGTGATACCTCTGTTAATTGTAAAGTAAAATAGTTAAATATTACAGTATGTTAATTATGCAAATGTCACAGGCAGACAAAAAAACAGCATAAGGACTACATGTTTTTTCCTGTAAAAATAAAGTAATCTTCATAAGAATATTAAAAAATGAAATTAGAAAAAGATATGTAGTTGATTATTATGGTATTTTCATTTTTAATACATTGAAAAATGAAAGAAAATGTGGTTATGATAGAAATGAAATGTGTCTAATCACCACCAACTCTTAATTAACTGATGATCTCTCAGAGTTACTCCTGTGATCCATAGATAACTAATGTCATTATCAAAGTACCCTATCAAAATTCAATTCAAAATGCTGACTTGTGAATCAAATTCTCTCCTAAGAATTTAGACATGAGCGTCATTATCATTTATATGGAGGGACGATGCACCTCCTTATTCCCCTGATTCCTGCACTCATTTTTGGACCTCTAAAACTTAGCTCATAGCATTTATTTTGAATTTTTTTGTCTTCTCCATCCACTATGTCCCAAGCTGGGAGCTTTCTTCTTTCTTCACTCTCTTGTCCTCTATTTCTTCATACCCCTGGATTTTTACCTTTAGTGTAGGTGTTGTTTCTCCCTGTTAAAGTTTAAGCTATTTGAGCATAAAGAACTGCTCTTTTCTTTTCATATATCCAATACATGGAAGCATGCCTGAAACACACTAGGTACTTAATATTTATTGATTATTGACATCAAAATGTTCTGATAATCCACTTCATGGAAAACACAGACCTTATCTTCATACCCCTGGATTTTTACCTTTAGTGTAGATGTTGTTTCTCCCTGTTAAAGTTTAAGCTATTTGAGCATAAAGAACTGCTCTTTTCTTTTCATATATCCAATACATGGAAGCATGCCTGAAACACACTAGGTACTTAATATTTATCGATTATTGACATCAAAATGTTCTGATAATCCACTTCATGGAAAACACAGACCTTAGCTCTGTGCCACTGAGAAAAGGAGAGAAATAGGTCCATCAAATAGGAATGAAAAGTTGCACTGCATTCCATGTTAATCACATGCATATATGAATATATATACCATGGATAAGAAAGCCTGTTGAATGATAGTGGAATTTTTTAGTAGTTTTTTTTTCTGTATTTCCTCATTTAAGCTCATCATCTAAAATTCATATAACAAAAGTGTATCTTTCATTCATTCACTCAGTCTTTTATTAGATAAAGACAGAGACAGATACAGAGAGAGACAGACAGAAAAACAGAGAAAATGACAGACAGACACATACAGAGAGATAAGTTAGATAGACAGAAAATACATAAATAGGTATCTCATACTAGACAGTGTGGGAGACATAGAAATAAATAAGACATAATCCTTTCCTTTCAGCAGGTTCCATAACAGTAGTGAAGAAACACTGAAAACAGCCTTTAAAAATAAGCAATAAAACTTTCATCCCAGACTTAAAATCACATTAAAATGAAGGGTTTTGGTAAATATAATGTACAAATTATTTCTTATGATTTCTTTTTTTTTGTTATTCCAACCTGATGTGTGTTATCATGTTTTAATATTTATTTTGCCACAAACTAATATTCTATTTAAATTACTTATATCATGTCTTTTTGCACAATATAATTCCATGAAAATCATACATCACAACTTGTTTATCCATTTCCCAATCTATGGACATCCCCTCAATTATAATTCTTTACCATTAAAAAAAGCTTCTATGAATACATTTTGTAAATATAAATTGTATTCCTTTTAAACATATATTTTTTTGGATATAGAATTAGAAGTGCTATTGCAGGGGCAAAAAGAATTCACAGTTTGGTAGCCTTTGGGGAACAGTTCAAAATTGCTTCTAGAATACATGGAACTGTTCAAAATTTTACCAGCAGTGCATTAATGTCTTAGTTTTCCTACATCATGCCAACATTTGCAATTTTCATTTTCTATCATGTAAATCAAACAGATAGGTGTGAGGTTGTACCTCAGAGGTGCTTTAATATTTATTTCTCAAATCAACAGTCATTTAGACCATTTTACATGAATATTGATAGCTTTTATTTCTTTATCTGAAAATTGCCTGTCTATATCCATTGACTATCGACTGGGAAATGTTTTGTATTCTTGGATATTTGATTCAGTTTTATACATATCTGAGAAATGAGGCCATTATCAAAGAAAGTTGATGTAAACATTTTCTCCAATTTTCTGTTTTCCTTTCACTTTTGATTACATTGATTTTATCGATGGAAAACCTTTTTAATTTAATGAAATTAAAAATATCAATTTTATATCTTGTAATGTTACATATGATATTTGGTCATGAATCCATCCTTTATCTATATACCTGATAAGCAAAATATTCTCTGCTCCTCAAATTTACTTTTGGCAATCACCCTTTGTTTTTAAATCATATATCCATAATGATCTTATATTTGCATACGATTTAAGGAGGGAGCTTCTCCTAATAGATTTGCTTGTCTGGTTGCAAGTTATTTGAAGAGATTCTTTAAGCAAATTTGCTAAAATCTTCTAATATTGAGAATCAATACCATTTGGTACAAACACAAATTTAAGTGTTTTTGGTATTTAATTAACATAATGAAAACCTGCTCAAATCTTATGGACCTAGTCTCATTAATGACAGATATATGAGAAAAATATAAAATTAAGAATCTGTAATTCAATTGAAATTTCAGAGAATTTCAGTTTAGTTGTAACATTTACTCTTTTTTATCTTTAGTTAAATGTATCAACTGATATAGATGATGACATAAAAAGATTGAAGAATCTTTAGTAAAGATGCATGAACCCTTTTGACTCTATTATCAGATATGGACTTCAAAATAAGAGGGGAAGGACATGATTTACACTCATATTTTAAGTTATTGACGCAATTTTATATTTTGTTGTTGAGTCAATTTTCACTTGTGTCTGACTCTTTGTGAGCCTGTTTTCAGTTTTCTTGTAGGACATCCTTAAGTAGTTTATCATATCCTTTTTTAGATCATATTATAGATGAAGAAACTGATAATATGAATGGCTAGAATTTGAAAAGTAGTGTAAGTAACATTTTTTCTTCCATCTTATTGCTATTTGAAAGCTCATTGATGGTGTCCACCTGCATTACTATTTAGTAACACTGCAATAACATACCAAATTCTCTTAAAACTAATTTATGTAGTTGCATAGTATATGGAGTTTATTCATATTAAAACAGATTCATATAGTTCATTCAGATTAAAATAGTAAAATCTTTCATGCTTGCATACTATTATAATAAGTCAGTTGTATTACTATTAATCTAATAATTCTTAGATTTGATATTGGAATGACAAAAACTTCTTCTGTTTACCTGTCAGGATGATAGAAATTTTCTGATAAAGAAAAGAGGAGTGACACGGTTATAACAATAACCTTCAAGGACACAAATAGACCTGACATAATCATAATAAGGGGAAAAGTTTTAGTTCTGTTTAATTCTAGGATAAAGCCATAGTTAAAACTGATCAAGCATCAGAGTTCAACATTATTCACAGTATACAATATCCAGACATAAAATTAAAAAGGTAGAAAAATGTCTTGTTCAGAAAGGAAAAACCGCAATGGGAAAATTGAGTCAATAGAATCTTAGGTTTGTGTATGCAAAGTCTTCCCCTCAACTTTCCTATGCATAGATATCACAGTGCTCTTTTAGATAGCACATAAGTTGCTCTTTGAATGGTGGACAAAAATATTGGCTTAATACAACTGCAAATATTTTGTCTCAACTAGCAAACTTTTATTAGCTATGGCTAAGGATTAGGATATAATTATTTTTGTCATGTTACAGTAGAAGCCAACAATAAGTACATGTAGGACATCTTTTTTATCCTTCTTTTCAACATTAAGAATAATTATATTTTGAAGTTTCACAAAGCAGTGAATAATGATGATTCATTCAAAATTCTTAGCAAAATAGTGAGTACTGTATGGTTTCAGACTATCAGGTATACATATTTTTTATTAACACAAAGCAAAACTAAAACCTTTGAATCTCAAGGCTTCTGTTAGTTACCTCAAAATATAACTTCAATATGTGTTTTTTTAACAGATAAAATTTCATAATGATGGCTAAACAATATCAGATAAAAATCATTCTGTAGTATAAAACTTGTCACACCACTTTAACTTCAAATTGTCCTTGTTTCTCAAACCTTTATCACTTTAGAACTCTACAACATGCTGTAAGAATGACTAATAATGTCTTCTGACCTTGCTGGAATAGAGAGTCCCTAAAACTACACTCTTAAGGGCAACTGTAAAGTTTTCCCTCCTTTCCCACAAAACAAATCCTTATCAATTCTAAAGCAAAATATAGCAATTAAAATACTTTTAACAGTTTTCAAAATTCGTGACTACAAACTTAAACCAATTCATAATTTAGCAGCATTGAGATTAAATATTAAGATTTTTTTTCTAACAACACAATTGTAACACTTGGGGGCATCATTTTTCTTTGATAATTTATTTTTTGTCTTTATGAAAGCTTTTCATTTTTTTCTATTTTTATTGAAATGTTTTATTTCTCAAAACATATCTGTGGCCAATTCTTCAACATTAGCCCTTGCAAAATTTTGTGTTCTAATTCATTGCCTCTCCCATGGCCTCCCCTAAATGGCAATTAGTCCAAAACATCTTATCCATGGTAGAAATATATGTTAAACCCAATATATGCATAAATATTTATACAATTTTCTGCCGCAAAAGAAAAATCATTCAAAGAAGTAAAAAAAAAAAAGCAAAATAAAATTCAAGCATACAACAACAAAAATAGTGAAAATGCTATGCTGTGAAACACACTCAGTTCCCACAGTCCTCTCTCTGGGTGTAGATGGCTCTCTTCATCCCTGAACAAATGGAAACTGTATGAATCATCTTATTGTTGAAGAGAGCCATGTCCATCACAATTCATCATCCTATAATCTTCTTGTTGCCATGTAAAATGATCTCCTGTTTCTACTCATTTCATTGAGCATCAGGTCATGTAAGTCTCTCCAAACCTCTCTGAAATCATCCTGTGATTGTTTCTCACAAAAGAATATTCCATAACATTCATATATGATAACTTATTCAATCATTCTCCAACTGATGGGAATCCATTTTTTCCAGTTTGTTGTCCCTATGAAAAGGGCTTCCAAAAACATTTTTGCACATGTGGGTCCATTTCCTTCTTTTAAGATCTCTTTGGCATATAGGCCCAATAGAAACACTTCTGGATCAAAGGGTATGCACAATATGATAGCCCTTTGGGCATAGTTTCTAATTGCTCTCCGGAATGGTTGGATCACTTGACAATTCCACCAACAATGTTTCAGTGTGTCAGTTTTCCCACATCTCCTGCAAAATTCATCATTGTCTTATCCTATCATCTTAGCCAATCTGACAGGTGTGTAGTGGTACTTCAGAGTTGTTTTAATTTGCATTTCTCTAATCAATAGTGATTTAGAGCACCTTATGCTCTAAGAATAGAAATGGTTTTAATTTCTTCATGTGAAAATTGTCTACTCATATACTTTGACCAATTATCAATTGGAGAATGGCTTGAATTCTTATAAATCTGCATAAAGTCTCTATATATTTTAGAAATGAGACCTTTAGGAGCAGAGCCAAGATGGTGGAAGGAAGACAAAACTCTCTTTGGCCTCCTCTGACATTCTCTCAAACCAACAGCAGATTAAGTGTCTAAACTGATTTTTAAGTCAAAGCTCCCCCAAATATTTGGACTACAACACATTCCTAGAAGATGCTACCTTGGAAGAGCTTCAGAGCAGGTCTGTTTCAGACGGGTAAGGGGTCAGTCAGTTTGCTGAGCTCATACAGCAGCTTCAAGAGACAGGGCAGAAGCTGAGCTGGATTCAGCTTGGCAGATTCTAACCACCGGGGAAATTTACCTTCACTTTTGGACCACCCTGCCTGATTGCCAGCAGGTGCTTTGGCAGATCTGCCATTTGTAAAAGGTAGATTGTAACCCCCTGCAAACGCCTGATGGAGCTCACCCGAACGGCCCCAGGGCAAATTAAAGCAGCTGTTGCATTTCTGCTTTAAACAGATTTCAAGCTTTGAAAAAAAATGAATAAAAAACAAAAAATAACTCTCACCATAGACAGCTTTTATGGAGATAGAGAAGGGCAGACCTCAGATCCTGAGGTTCACAAAGGTAAAGCAACTTCAGAGGAAGTCACAAAGTGAGACATGACCTAGTCTCCATTTCACAAGGCTTTCCTGGAAGATTGCATAAAGAATCTCAAAAAAGAATTAGAAGAAAAATGGAAAATGATTAGAGGTCATTGCAACAAGGATAAAATGCCCTACAAAAGCGATTAGAAAAAGAGAAAAATTCACTGAAGAACAAAATTGCTGAATTAGAAAAATACAGCAATGAACAAAATAATTCAATTGGCCAGTTAGAAAAGGTGCTTTAAAAGATGACTGAAAATGATAATATAATTAAAAATTAGAATTGAACAAATGGAAGTGAATGAATCAATAAGACTTCAAGAATCAGTTAAAAAAAAAGCAAAAAAAATAAATAAAAAATAGAAGAAAATATGAAATATTTTTAGGAAAAACAACTGACTTGGAAGTTAGATCTAGGAGAGACAATCTAAGGATAATTGGACTTCCTGAAAGCCATGATGAAAAAAAGAACCTAGACACTATCTCTCAGGAAATCATGAAAGAAAACTGTTCTGATATTTTAGAATCAGAAGGCAAAATCACCATTGAAAGAATTCATCGATCACCTTCTGAAAGAGACCCCAAAATTAAATTCCCAAGGAATATTGTGGCTAAATTTCAGGATTATCACACCAAGGAAAAGATATTGCAAGTAGCTAGAAAGAAACAATTCAGATACCGAGGAACTGTAATTAGAATCACACAATATCTGTTAGCATCCACATTAAAGGATCGAAGGGCCTGGAACCAGATATTCCAAAAGTCAAAAGAACTTTGATTACAGCGAAGAATAAGCTATCCAGGTAGAATGAGCATTATCTTCCAGGGAAGAACATGGATATTTAATGATATAGATGAATTTCACCTATTTCTAATGACAAGACCAGATCTGAACAAAAAATTTGACCTGAAACAGAACTCAAGAGAAGTATAAAAAGGTAAAAACAAAAGAACTCTTGAGAACTATATTTCTACTATGGGTATACTTAAAGAATGGAGGTATAATTTGATTTTACTTTGATAATAGGAAAAAGAAACTAGAGGTGGAAAGGGTATCATATTGGAAAAAGAGTGAAAAGGAGGTAAAATAAGGTAAAAAAAAGAGGTAAAAATAAGGCAAAATTTCATGGAGTCAAAGAAAACATAATATAATTGAGGTAAACAAGGTAGGGGGATGAGCATTGTGTGAATCTCACTCTCATTAGATGGGATGTAAAAGAGTATATCAGACACATTTGGTTTCACAAAGAAACTTGTCCCTCCTTATAGGGAAGTGGGAGGGAAAGGAGGAAAAGAAAGTTACAGACTAATAGAAGGGAAAACAGAAGAATTAGGGGAAAGGTGAAAAAATATAGGAGGGGCTCTAAAGGATGGAGGACTGTTTGAGAGAGGTGGTCATGGAAAGCAAAATATTTAGGATGGGGAAAGGGAGAAAGGGGAAAGGAAAAAGAAAAACTTAGCTTTGGAAGAAACTGAGGCAACAGAGAGATTTAGTACCTTGCCCAGGATCATCAAGTTACTAAGTCTATGAAGCAGAATTTTAATTCAGATTCTTCTGACTCCAAGTTCCATGTTTTATCCCACTAATGTCCCCATATTTTCCTATACTTTCTTAGTGCCATTCATTGTTCCAATTACCAAAAATATAAAAACTTTAAAAAATGGTCACTACTCTCAAGGAATGTTCATTTTAATGGCGGAAACAATGGATGAATGCAATCAAATAACTTATTTAATCATAATTTGAAAATGGATACCTAATTTGTTTAAGCCTCTTCCTCCTTCCATTTCCCAACTACCCAGGTAACCAGAAGAATAGTATGAGGACTGATTATATTGTCTTGACATATCAATAAGGCTTTTTGGTGACCAAGTAAATCGAATTGTAGATGCAGAAAATTGGCAATGCTAAAGCCAATTAAGGTCATACCAACTTTGAAGCAAATCATGAGCCATCTGGTGGTTTATGAACTTACTGAAGACAGCATTATCTAAGGATATACTCCGTTTTATATTTCTTTGTATTAGCTTTTTGTGCTCTAGCCTGGAATTGTCAGGGTGATTTGTTTCTCAATGGGGCACATATCTGACACCTGAAATTCCTTATACCCCCTCTAGATTTCACCTTCTTTCAGATCAGAGAATATTTCCCTCCTTTCTCCCTAAATTCCTTGTCTCCCTTTGTTTGAAAAGTATAAATATCTCAATCTTCCCAACTGGACTTTGAGAATGTCAGAACAGACATTGTTCCAGTTTGTAAGATTATTCCTAGGTAATAAATGCAATTGTGTAAGCTGTGAATGGACTCTGGTTCATTCTAGGGTCTCCTTTTTGAGCCTGGGGTCTTCTGTATAATAATCCTCAGGATGTTTTTTTTTCATTAACCACAGGCATGGCATGATTAATATGATTATACTACTATTTTATCAAGTAATTACATATAATCTTATACTTTTTTTAAAGTCATGTAATATTTAAGTTTTAGATGTATATAACTAGTGTATTCATATAATCTGTGTCATGTCATAAATATTTCTATGACTCTTTACCAAAGCAGATAATCATGGAAACTCCAGGGTATAAGGCACTTTCAAGGTCATTTTGTCTTGTATTTGAACAAAAACAATCTGATTATTTGAATAAATATGAATGATTCATGAACCACTCAAATTCATTATATCTGCTCAGTGTCTTTGAATTCCTTTAAATATGCAAAATATTGATTGAGAAATTTAATGTAAAGTTTTGTTTCATTTTCCATTATCTGTGTCTTGCAGTGTGGGAAAACACACACACACAAACACACACCTGCAAATGCACACACACACATAGACATATCCCACTATCATCTATGTGATCTCAGGTTAGTTATTAATGTTTCTGGGTTTCAGTTTCTTTAGCTACAAAATGAAGGAGTTAGATAATGGGACCTCTAACTTCCCTTCCAGCTTTTGATCCTAAGATTAACTGCAAAACTATTTAAGTACATAACATTCTCATTAAAACTTAGGTGAACAAGATACATGAATACTTATACATATGTGTCTATATGTGATTATGTGTATATATGTTTATATTAGATTTTCTTTTGATATTTTCAATAGTATTCAATTTCCATGGCTGCAAAGTAGCAACATGGCTGCTTTCCCTGATATAGTGTATCAATATTCTCTTACATTTGTGACTATTCTTCTACTCCTAAACAACTCTAGCTGGGTTCTTAAAGCATAGAGATTGAAATAAAATGTCACCTTTTCAAACACCAGGTTTACTAATATAGAAAATCACAATAAATTTAAGCTAGGCAATGTTATAAGTATACATACTAGATAGACATAAATCTACAGAAACACACATGCATACATATATGTTTCAAAAGGTGAAAAATGGAATTAGAGTAGGTAATGAGGAAACCAAATTATCACTCTTTGCCAA
>JAJPUD010029919.1:0-13537 GCA_023553655.1 Myrmecobius fasciatus
ACCCAGGGGAGGACAGAGGCAGCTGGTGGAGTTCTGACCCAGATGGAAACAGGGACCAGGGGAAAAGAGACCAGTCCCAGGGGGGTTCTGTCCCACATACAGTCTAAGAAGATTTGACAAGGGAGGCTTTCCTGACCAAAGGCAAAGAGGAGGTAACAGCAGCTCAAGGCTATCCATCCACATCCTAAGACTCAGGGCAATGTCCGGTGCTGGAACAAAGCCACTTCAGAAGGGGGGAAGGGAAGCTTTACAGTCAGAGGAGACTTGGGTGTGGATCCCAGCTCTGATGTGTACTAGCTGTGTGACCATGGACAGGTCACCTAGACTCTTAGCTTGGGTTTACCTGGCACACCACCGTCCTCCCAGTGATGCTTGGGAGTTAAAGTGTCAGCCATAAAATGCTGACAGGCTTTAATGGAAAGGCCCTTCTTGGGTTTGGGGCAGGAGATCTGGGTTCAAGTGTTTTTGCCATTTCCTATTTCATATCAGTCAGATGTCTTACCTTATCTTGACCTCAGGCTCTTTATTTGTAAATGGGGGGCACTGGGTTCAGAAATCTCTAAAGTCCGATTTTTGTCCTCAGCCACAACACTTTATTGCTTCATTTCTGCCGTCAGGGGCTTTCCCGTCACACGGATACATCTATTCTGAATCAAGTCCAGGGAGGGAGCCAAACATGTGGGGACGAAAGGCTCTGATTCTCCAAAGGGAATTCATTCACATGGATGTGCAGGCCCATGAATCCCTCCAAACACAACCCTCTGAGCTCCCAGCAGACCCTGAGACAAGCTGAGCAGCCTCCAGTCTTATGTTAGGGATAGTTCAGTGGCCTTGGTCTCTCAGGAAAGCAGAGGGACGTTATTGATCTCTGTCTCCTTCCTCCCCTCTCAGCCTCCATCCTCAGCTGCTGGATCCAGCCAACGTCTGCTCAAGTCACTATTGTGCCAAACCCTCCCTATGGGGAAGTGAACCACAATGTCACCTTGGACATCCAGGGCCTCATAGGCCGGGCTCTCTCCTACACTTGGTACAGAAAAGCAGTAGAACCTCCCAACCGGATCGCTGTCTACATTGTTGAAACTGGAGTGCAGGCCCCTGTAGACATCCGGGAGAAGGTGCTCCCCAACGGCTCCCTGTTCATCCCTGATCTCACCCTCAGTGACACTGATGACTACCATGTAGCCATTGTTAATTCTCAAGGCTCCATCATACTTGGACAAAGACATTTAGAAGTGTATGGTAAGTGCTGTCCCTCCCATGGGCCATGTCACCCTCCTGTACCCTCCCTCAGGCTGGGGTGAGAGGCTTCCCTAAGAGAATAAGGCTAATGCAGAACATTACCCTCCACATGTGGGCCAAAGGGGCAAGAGCCCCTCCAGCCCAGATCAGTGTGATCATGGGTCACTGGGAGCACAGGAGAGGTCAGAGGTCCCTAGCTCCTGAGGCCCTACAGCATTATTATTGGGGGGGTAACCTCCTGCCTCATTCCTGCTTTCCCACACCATATTGTGAAACTAAGAAGGGACCCTGAGGGCTTGTAGAGGCATCTTCCCCCTCCCAGTTGGGTCTGAGGCAGGCAACTTGTTCCTGAAGTTCACCTTCCCTAAGACATTTAAAAATCTACTGGGGGTGGGGGGATCTCTGCTGGCTCTGGGGGCAGCTGGGCCCAGGAGAGCTCACGTCCAGCCCAAGAGCCACACGCCCAACTGCTTTGGTATCTGGGACCATCTGGGCGTCTGTTCTTCCAGAGCTGGGAGAGAAACCCCAGAGGAAGGAGCCCTGGGTTACCTCCATTTCCTAGAGAAACAGGATCAAGGGCTCCAGGCTTCTGGAAAGGGTCAGCCCAGGACAGAGGGTTCCAGCTCTGCTGAGCCCCAGCTGGAGGAGGAGAAAACCAACTCAATGCCCAGTGGGGACAAAGAGGTCATTTGGGGCTCCAAGCAGGGACCACTTTGCCGACAAGGAGAGCTTCCCCACTGGGAAATAGGTTCAGAAGGGCTGTCATTATATAGAGCCAGAAGGGCTCCAGGGGCTCTGTGTGTCATATTTCATTTGATTCCCACAAGGACCCTGTGGGGGAGGTGCCGTGTTTGTGAGTGAGGAAAAGGAAACTCAGGGAGATGGAGTGATGTGGCCAGAGCCAGTCAGGAGCTGAGGCAGGATTCGATTTCAGGGCTTCCTGACCCCCACAGCCAACATTCTGTCTCCCGCACGCCCTAGCGGCCTCCGACCACGCAGGGTTACCTCAGGAGACAGGGACTTCTCCGGGACGGCCGATCTTCAAGCAGAGACTAGGTGCCCATTTGACAGGGAAGCTTGCTGGGTGGAGTCAGTCCAGGACACTTGGCACTTGCTTCCATGGTGGGCATTTCTGGGAGCTGATCTAGATGTCTCTGTGTGGCAGGATGCCTTCAATGGCTACAGGGGAGAGGCAGGAGGCAGCATTGGGGGGCCCTGGTGGCCGTTGCCAGCTGTCTTTCTGTCACTGAACTGGGGAGCAGAGAATATTGTAAGAGAAAGGAGCCAGGAACCTCCATCTGGTGATTCTCAAGCATTGCTTAGGCACCTAGGGCATCCAAAGGAACTGGGCTGGGTATGGGGCATGGCAGGCAAATCAAGGAGCATGTGTTCTGTTGAGGAAGCACAAACAGGACTGTGGAACAGACGGGAGAAGGCTAGGAAGCAGTTCCAGACTGAGGATGGGCCGGGTGGAGGCAATTCCTGGGGGAGGCAACAATCCTCCCCAAAGGAGGCTGGCGCCTCGTCCTCCAATCTTGACGTTACTGAGGTCTCTTGGGCACTAAGTAGGGAATGAGGGATGAGGCAGCTTGCCCAGCATTAAGCAGCTGGATGGGAGTGAGGCAGAACTAGCACCTGGGACCTCTTGGCTCCTGGGCAGGCCAAAGTTACTAGGGAGGGAGGGCACTGGCACATGATGGCATCAGGAAAGGTAAAAAGGGGCATCTTGAAGGAAGAGAGGAGCTCTGTGAGGGGAGGGCAGGAGGAGGACCTCTCAGCCTCGGGACTTGGCTCCCCTCCTCAGCACAGGACACTGGGGTAGTTGGCATCCAGGAAGGAAACTCAGCCCACTGGGCACTGAAGCATCTGGGAAAATAGAGGACCCGGTGATGAGCTGAAACAAGGAACCTGTGTGGGGCCAAGTCTGCCTCAGTTTCCCTGTAGAGTTTTCTCAGGCCTAGTGGAAGCAAGTGATAGGGCCCTTCACCAGACACAAGGTGGCCTGGCTTCTCCCAGGGCTTCCAGATTCTGCTAAAGGAGAAAGGCCAAGGGAAGTAGAGAGTTCTAGACTTGGGATCAGGAGGTCTGGATTCAGATCCCAGCTCCACCATTTACTGGGTGCTTCACATGAGTCACTCTTGCCTCACCTGCAAAATGGGGGTACTGCTTAGCATTCCCTGCTTCTACTGCTGTTCTGAGGGTCACAAGAAATGGGAACTGGGAGCTCCCTTAGCTGCTCCTATTCCAACCAGGGGCAAATGAACTGGACAGCTAGGTGGCCCAGGGCAGGAGAAAGGAGTCTAAGAGAATTTGGGGAGGGGGCTGTCACCTGGGGCAGGAGACATGAGGATAGACTTCTTGGAGGAGCTAGAAGGAGCTGAGACTGGCAAGAGAAGGGTCTGTGCAGGATTCTCCAGTGTGAATGCATGAGGTCACAAAGAAAGGAAGAAAACCCAAAGTCTAGGAAAGGATCCTTCCCCTCTGGCGTGATCTCGGTTTTGTGGTTGCTGTCAGGTTTGCGATCACACTAAGCATCTATACAAGAGTGATGGAGGATCCAGATAGGAGGAGGCTGTGCTGGCCTGAGCTCCCTAGAGTGAAGCCAGACAGAACACTCAGGAGGGACCTGCTCCCCGCCCCCAGCTTTCTGCAGGGATTCCCTGAGACCAGAAGGGTTCATGTTGGAGAAGTGGCTTCTGGGTTTGGTTTCTGGGCTGCTGTGTCTTTCCCAAGGAGCAGGAGGTCTTTGGGCTGATGGGATTCCCTTCCTTCCTTGCTGCTGGTGGCTCTGAATGAGGAACTTGCTTCTTTTTTAATTTTTTTTTTATTAAAAGCTTTTTATTTACAGAACATATGAGTGATTTTTCTACATTGACCTTTGCAAAACTTTTTTTTCTTCCAAGCTTTTCCCCTCCTTCCCCCCACCCCCACCCCTAGATGACAGGTAATCTAATACATGCTAAATATGTTAAATTATATGACAAATTCAATATATGTGTACATATCTATACAGTCAACTTACGGCACAAGAAACATCAGATCTAGAAAGAGAAGAAAAAAAAACAACCTAAGAAGGAAAACAAACTGCAGGGAAATATTCACATATTCCCACAGACTCCTCTGGATGTATATGACTATCTTCATTGCTGAACAATAGGAACTGGTTTGAATCAACTCATTGTTAAAGAGAACCATCACGATCAGAATTGATCATCGTATAGTCTTGTTGTTGCTGTGTATAATGATCTCCTGGTTCTGCTGATTTCACTCAGCATCAGTTCATGCAAATCTCTCCAGGCCTTTCTGAAATCATCCTGCTGGTCGTTTCTCACAGAACAATAATATTCCATAACATTCATATACCATAATTTGTTCAGCCACTGTCCAATTGATGGGCATCCTTTCAGTTTCCAGTTTCTTGCCACTACAAAAAGGGCTGCCACAAACATTTTTGCACATGTGAGTACTTTTCCCTCCTTTAAGATCTCTTTGGGATGTAGGCCCAGTAGAAACGCTGCTGTGTCAAATGGTATGCACAGTTTGATAACTTTTTGAGCATAGCTCCAAATTGCTCTCCAGAATGGCTGGATCCGTTCACAGGTCCACCAACAATGCATCAGTGTCCCAGTTTTCCCGCATCCCCTCCAACATTCATCATTTTCTTTTCCTGTCATCTTAGCCAATCTGACAGGTGTGTAGTGGTATCTCAGAGTTGTCTTAATTTGCATTTCTCTGATCAATAGTGATTTGGAGCACCTTTTCATGTGACTAGAAATAGTTTCAATTTCTTCATCAGAAAATTGTCTGTTCATATCTTTTAACCATTTACCAATTTGAAAATGCCTTGAATTTTTATATATTTGAGTCAATTCTCTATATATTTTAGAAATACGGCCTTTATCAGAATCTTTGAATGTAAAGATAATTTCCCAGGTTATTGCTTCCCTTCTAATCTTGTCTGCATTCATTTTGTTTCTACAAAAACTTTTTAACTTGATATAGTCAAAATTATCTATTTTGTGATTAATGATAATTTCTAGTTCTTCTTTGGTCACAAATTGCTTCCCTCTCCACAGGTCTGAGAAGTAAAACATCCTACATTGTTCTAATTTGTTTATAATTTCATACTTTATGTGTAGATCATGAATCCATTTGGACCTTATCTTGGTATATGGTGTTAGGTGTGAGTCAATGCCTAGTTTCTTCCATACTAGTTTCCAATTTTCCCAACAGTTTTTGTCAAATAGTGCGTTTTTATCCCCAAATCTGGGGTCTTTGGGTTTATCAAACACTAGATTACTATTGTCATTGAGTATTTTGTACTGTGGACCTAACCTATTCCACTGATTCACTACTCTATTTCTTAGCCGGTACTGAATGGTTTTGATGACCACTGCTTTATAATATAGTTTTAAATCTGGTACAGCTAGGCCACCCTCATTGGCTTTTTTTTTTCATTAATTCCCTTGAAATTCTTGACCTTTTGTTTTTTCAGATGAGTTTTGTTGCTATTTTTTCTACGTCAGTTAAATAATTTCTTGAGATTTTAATTGGTATAGCACTTAATAAATAGATTAGTTTAGGTACTATTACCATTTTTATCATATTCGCTCAACCTATCCAAGAGTACTTGATATTTTTCCAGTTGTTTAGATCTGACTTTATTTGTGTGGAGTGTTTTGTAGTTTTGCTCATATAGATCCTGACTTTCCCTTGCCAGATAGATTCCCAAATATTTTATACTATGGAAAGTTATTTTGAATGGAATTTCTCTTTGTATCTCTTGCTGGAGAGCATTTTGTTGATGATGTATAAAAATGCTGATGATTTATGTGGATTTATTCTGTATTCTGCAACTTTGCAAAAGTCATGGATTAATTCTAATAGTTTTTAGTGGATTCTCTAGGGTTCTCTAAGTATACCATCAAGTCATCTGCAAAGAGTGATAATTTGGTTTCCTCATGACCTACTCTAATTCCTTTAATCTCTTTTTCTTGTCTTATTGACAAAGCTAGCATTTCTAATACAATATTGAATAGTAATGGTGACAGTGGGCAACATTGTTTCACCCCTGATCTTATTAGGAATGGTTCCAGTTTATCACCATTACATATGATGCTAGCTGATGGTTTTAAATAGATGCTAGTGACTATTTTAAGGAAAAGTCCATTAATTCCTATACTCTCTAGTGTTTTTAATAGGAATGGATGTTGGATTTTATCAAATGCTTTTTTCTTCAACTATTGAGATAATCATGTGATTTTTGTTAATTTGGTTATTGATATAATCAATTATGCTAATAGTTTTCCTAATATTGAACCATCCCTGCATTCCTGGTATAAATCCTACTTGGTCATGGTGTATTATTCTGGGGATGATTTTCTGTAATCTCTTTGCTAATATTTTATTTAAGATTTTTGCATCAATATTCATTAAGGGAGGAGGTTGCTTCTTGTGCTAAGCTCTTCCCTTCCCATTGGTCTTCCCTTCTAATCTCTTCCTATACCAGGGGCATCTCATTCCCAACATTCACTGTTCTGAGTCAACAGGACTGGGAGTGTCCATGATGAGTGGCCTTCCCCGGGAGCCACAGGCCATCAACTGTTATCCCCACCTCCTCTCTAACAAGGAGCCTCCTTGGATTGGTCAGTGCTCGTGCTTTGAACAATGAGAACACCTGTAGATGGAAGGAGAATGAGGGAGAGTATAGTTCAGTGTCAGTTACAGGGGACTCTGGATGTATTTTCTGCCATGAATGTCTCGTGGACTTCTTCCATTTCATCATTGCCAAGCAAAGGCAGTGTGGTAGAGTGAGCAAACAATGGATTCAGGCAGATATCTGGATGGATACTGCCTACTGTAGCCATGGGGGGCTCATGGAAGGGCTGAGCTTTGACCATCTTCCAAAGAGAGAAAGAGGGTTGATCTTTGAATCAGGGGGCTTGAGTTCAAATCTAACTCTCCTACTCATTGTCTGTTTGATCAAAAACAGGTCACAATACAGGATCTCAGTTTGCTCTGTACCAATGTACAATTTCAGGAAATCCATAAATGTGGATGGGAAAATATTCAGTAACTTGATTTTCTTTACCACTCCCTGGGTTTCATTGCATAAATTTAAAACCATGACTCTGAGAAGGGTCCACAGGCTTCCTCAGGCTGACTGCCCAAGGGCCCCATGAGAGAAAGAAGGGGAAGAGCTGGAAGTCCTGATGACCCCTGACTGCCAGCTCACTGTAACCCTCTGAACTGTGATCTTCGGCCAGCAGGGACATACTCACAGGCAGATGATCATCAGTGTTGGTCAGAGGATATGACATGGGTGGGAAGGAATGGGATTAAGACAGATGGCTGGAGGAGTGCAGGGGTCTAAACATCAGTTGAAGGACTCTGCCCCTGAGGTGGTAGGTGATAGTGAGCCCCTGAAGGTCCTTTAGGAAAGGAGTGACAAAACCAGTTGCAGGCACACTTTTGACTGGTTTTCCATTAGTATGAGGGGTGGGGGGAGAGACACAAAAAAGGTAGAGAAATGGGGCCATACAGGGGTGATGGAATCCTCATTTCACCCTGAGGATCCTGTAGTGCCATCCTCATACTTTACAGAGGAAGAGACTGAGGCCCAAAGAGAGGAAGGAACTTGGCCAAGGTCACATAGGGAGGAAGGAGTTGAATCCAGGATCCTCTGACTCCAAACCATGGGCTCTTTCTTGGTGAACCATAGTGGTAGTGAGCAGTGTCTTCTCTTCAAGTGGCCTGTGTCCTGCTCCTCTCTCCCATGACCCTTCATCCACAGCTCCTGTCAGACCTGCTTGTGTGACTGAGCAGCAAACACTTCCTATCCCCCTCTGCCCCTCAAGTCCAAGCCCTTGCATTACTAGTCACACTGATGGGCAGGAAGATGCTAGAGAGATCATCTGTGACTTCAGAGTTTCCTTCCAGTTTCTGAACCAGGACACCTGAATTCCAATTCCAAGTCTGCTATTTCTTAGCCAACACATCTTGTACAAGTCACCCAGCCCCTGGGAACCTCCAATTTTCTTCCCAAGGAAATAAGGGAGTGTATTAGATGCTGGGAAGGCCCTTCTAGATGGAGATCCAGGATCCTCTGATGTCCGCCAGCTCTAACCCTTCAGGAGCCTGGTCTGAGAAATGCTCTCAAGCCGCTTTGGGCAGCAAGGGAAAGAGCTCAGGTGCTGGAAGAGGGAACAGGAATGCTTCCCCTTTGTGCCAGAGAGCCTCGGGGACTGTCTGGTTGGTGATGGATCCCAGGAACCCCTTCTCACAAGGACGCTTTCGAATCCAGAAAATAAAAGCCATAGAAAATCTAAGGAAATTGTTCTACTTTAATAGTTATGAAAACATTTTGTAAAAAAAATCACACATTAAAAATCCCTAGAATAGAATGAGATGATTGTTGAGAGGAAGGAAGAAACCTCAATGGGTAGGGAAGGCACTGGACCGGATTCAGAACTAGAGTCAAATCTGCTCTCAGATGCTTCACTAGCTGGATGACTCTGGACAAGTCACTTAATCTCTGTTTCCCTCAGTTAGCTAAATTGTAAACTGTCAAGACTAATAACCTCTACCTGCCCAGGTTGTGGAGAAAATGGAATTAAATAATATAGCATTTAACACAGTGCTTGCCAATAACCATAATTATAATTAGGAGGATAATAACATTGATGTAGCACATCCCCCATGCCAGGCGTGTAGCAGGCACTTCATCGATGCTGTTCTCTACATTAGATTGTACATGTCCCAAAATCTCTCAGGAGGGGATAACTCAGGACACAGCACTCCCTCCCCTGTGCTTCCTCCTCACCTTCCTTATTAGCATAGCCACTGATCCAGGGGGCATCTCCTTACCCAAGGACCATTGCTGTTTGTCTATAATGCAAATGTTTGGGCTTGGATTTGGGGGTGGGGTTATCATGAAGACATGATCTGATAAAGATACAAGCCAATCACTCCCACAACTCTTTTTCTCTCTATAGAAAGAACAACCAAACCTAACCTCACTGCCAGCAGTACCAGCGTCATAGAGAATCACATTTTGGCCTTCACATGTGGTACAGAGCATGAGAGATTGGACATTCTGTGGTTCTTCAATAACAAGCCCCTGATTCTCAATGAGAGGATGAAGCTGTCCATGAATAACTGGATCCTCACCATCCTGTCTGTGAAGAGGGAGGACATTGGGTCTTATCAATGTGAAATCAGCAATCCAATCAGCTTCAGCAGAAGTGAAGCCATTACCCTGACTGTGAACTGTGAGTGGCTCTGAGTGTCCTCCCTCTTCAGTCCTTTTCCCAGCAGTGACTCACATCTCATCTCTTCTCTTCTCTTCTTTACACAGATGGACCAGACACCGTCATATTTGTACCAAACCCCAAGAAAGGAGAGATTCGGGTCAAAATCAAAGACTCAGTGAAGTTAGAGTGCCGTGTTGAGTCTTACCCACCTGCCCAGTATATATGGCAAGTCAATGGCCTTGAGGACCCTGACTTGTTTAATAATATCTACATCACCAAAAATGTGATTTGGGAAGATTCAGGGAAGTATACATGTTTGGCAAAGAACTGTGTGACCAATTTATCAGTCTCTAAGAGCATCACAGTTAAGGTGGTTGGTAAGTGTTCTCTCCCTTCCCTTAGAGAAGAAGGTTTGGGGTACTGGTCTAAGGTGGGGGGCAGGAGCAGGTGCTCAGGCTTATTAAGGAAGGCAGGTTTTCACAATGAATTGGCAGAGGACACAAAGAAAAAACCAGATTCCAGAGAATGTGGTCCGCCTGATAATGAATATCAGTTCATTTATTGCTATTTTGGCCTTGGTAAAAAATGGGGACCAATCTCCAAACTGTAATATACAATACAGATTCATACATCATTCAGTACACATTTAGCTGTAAACTTTCTGCAGAATTCTGTGCTAAGCACAGAGGGAAATACAAGGTTTATCTAAGGCTGCATTATCAATTTCAGAAACCTTAAAATCTAATGTAAGGACCAGACCCTAAAGAAAGGTAATTTATACACAATATTACATGATATGCATACTCAGATTATGGCTACAAAATACAACATTTAGGAGAGCTCAGATTGGGAAAGACCATTCCAGCTAGGAGACTGGTCAAAAATCAAATCAGGTTTTATAGAAGAACTATCACTTGATTTGTGTTTTCAAGGATGTAGAAGAATTCAACAACTCAAAGGGGAGAATATTCTATTTCCATGGAGAAATATTCTGAGTCAAAGTTCAGAGGTGGGACAGTACAGTGTGTGTCTGAGAGGGAAACAGAGAACAATGCAACCTGAGCAGATAATATATGGCCAGAAGAACAGTAGAGGGCTCTGCTGCCATTTTGTGAAATGTTTTTAATGTTAAGCTAAGCCCAACAAAGGTTATCTAGTACTTAATAGGGAGTTCCTGAAGCTTAATTAGCAGAGAAGAGGAAATGATTAAACATAACTAGTTGGTTTGTTATTCATTTAGCACTTAAAGGTGAGAGTTTTGTTTAACATGACCATTGTCACTTCTCTAGTTCATTTGTGACTTTGTACAAATGACCTGAATGGGTAAAAATCTGGGGAATATAAAGTTCCTTTTTAACCCCTCAATTCTGGTTAATGGAATAAAAATAAAGGAAACAGAGCTGTTAGTGGGCAGGAGTCATTATTCAAATGCTTTTGTAAAGTGCTTTGTCATTGAGATCAGACAGGGGAGCAGAAGGAAGAAGATAAAGAAGTAGTTGTCCCTCACAACCATTCCAACAAAGGTCACAAATGACCAAAGGAAAAGCCCAGTGAGTCCTTCTTCCAACCCATTTCAGCGGTCCAAATCTGGCCATATGGACTAATCAAGAAGATAGCAAGGAGACTAGAGAATAAATGAGGGCTCTAGGCTGTGTCTTGGGAAGAAATCAGAATGGCAGTGGGCAGGGAGCAGCAAGAGAAGCCAAGAGCCAGCTCTGAGTCTGAGCCCAAAACCAGGTCACAGGATCAGTGCTGAAGAGGGAACCTGTGCCTAGGGATGGGAGAAGCTGTGGGCCTAATCTAGGTTTTATAATGAAAAAGGATCTGGAGTTTAAACATCTATTTAGGACTGAGACCTGCAGTTGAGTAATCAGAACAAGGGGAGGTTTGTAATTCTACATCAACAAAGTCTTTTAGCTAATTGACAGGAGCTGTGGTCAGCAGCAGTATACTGGAACCCCAATTAGAGACAAGTCTGTAGTAGTATTGCTAAGACTCAAATCCAAAGCAAGAGCTCATAAAGCTCAGACAAGAAGGGCAGTGATCAGAATTCACTCCAGATAAGCTTGCTTTGGGCACACTGAAAGCTAGCAGGTCACTATCTTGAGGCACTCCTTATGTTCAGTAAAAAAGTACCAACTCAAGAAAGCAAGACTAGAATATTGAACAAACAAAATATATACTATCAGGAGAAAAAAAAAACATTATTAAGACCAGAATGCCCAAAATAAAACTCAGAGGAAGTGTTACTTCAAAATATCTGCAAAGTCTCAAATGAAAAAAAATAGAGCTTGAATCCAAGATCCATTAACATTATTAGAAGAAATAATATTAATAATAGCTTTTTAAGACCTTAAAATTATTTTACAAATAGCATTTTCACCATATAGAATTTTAAAGTTTACAAAGCATCTTAGAAGTAACCTGTCATTTAATCCTCACAAGAACCCTGGGAGGTCAATTTTACAAATGAGGAAACTGAAGCAAACAGAGGCTAAGTAACTTGTTAGGATCACACAGCTGGTGTTGAAATTCAGACCTTCTTGACTTTAGTTTCAGGACTATAGGGGAAAAAAGATTTAAAATAATTGATAATAGTATGAGTGGTTCAAAAGTTACTCAAATAACAGATTCCCTGAAAATTAGAAGGAAACAAACACAAATTAATGAAACTATGAGTCAACAAAAATATTAAAACAAAGTCTTAATGTGAAGAAGGAGGAGGAGGAGGAGGAGAAGGAAGAAATCTCAAAAACAAAACAAAACAAAAACAAAAACAAACCCCTGGAAAATACTACTAGAACCAGAAGACAAAGACAAAAAGGGTTCAAATACCCAGGATTCACAGTAATTTACATAAAGCAAGAAGAGTTAACAGAGTGCATTAGAAAGCAAAACCAAACAAAATGTAGCCTATAAGGAAGACCTTTTAAATATAAAGGTTCACAGAGTTAAAATTATGGATCTAGAAAAAAGTCCATTATGAGTCAGCACAAGTCAAAGCACAATAGTAATTATGATATTGATGATGATCATGCAAAAATGGTGTTGATTTTTAAAAAAATAAATAGGGACCCTTAATTGTGTTGAAAGGCACCACAGAGTGAATTATGGTACAGTGAATTTGCATTAAATTGCATAATATCTAAATACTTAAAGGAAAAGCTAATAAGATTTGCTTTGGTGATTAATGAATAGGTAAAGAAAAGCATATACATATTCTCACCTTTATGTAGTACTTTTATAAGAACTGACCACCCATGCATAAGAGAATAAAAACTTCACAAACAAATGCTCAAATGCTTATAGAGCCAATACATAGTATACTCTTGGATATTTTTCTACTTCCCTTCTCCTCATCCTTTCCCCCTAGATAGCAAGTAATCTGATACATGCTAAACATGCGCATGAATTGTATTTCTTACTAAAACCAGGCTCTTCATACTTCTGGAAGAAATATCTGGCCCCAATTTCTATTGTCTGATATCTTCCTGCTGTTTTCTCTGAGTCTTAAATATTGTGTTCTTTAAGGAAATCAGGAGTGGCTCAGCTCAGTGAGCTGCTGACTTTCAATGTGCCAAAAGCTGCATCACGCAGAGAAAACCCTGATCACTGCCATGCTTGTCTGAGTTTTAGAAGCTCTTGTCACAGATTTGGGATCTAGGTACCTGCTTAGCAGTATATGCTTTTCTCATGTGACAGTGTGGTATAGGAAAAGAATATCAGATTGATTTAAATCCTGTTGTTGCCACATAGGAGATATATTATTATGTACAAGTCATTCAACCTCTACTAATGTTTCTTGAGCTGTGAGATCAGGATATTAAATAATAATGCTTATGCTATCTACCACATTCATTTAAAAAAATCCAACATGAATTAACAAGTGCTGTGCCAGGTTCTGAGGATGGGAAAATAAGAAAACTGTCATTGCATGCATTTTAAAAATAAAAGGCTATTGCTTAAAAAATGAAGTATCAAAATAAAGGAAAAGGTAAATAAATTTTGAAAGAATGAATAAAAATACAATAATAAGGGACCTTTTA
>JAJPUD010029920.1:0-13536 GCA_023553655.1 Myrmecobius fasciatus
CAATTTTATTTTCCTCTTTCCTTTTTCTTATCAAATTAACTAAAGACATCTATTTGGTTGGTTTTTTTGTAGAACCAACTCTTAGTTTTATTTATTAATTCAATAGTTTTCTTATTTTCAATTTTATTAATTTCTCCTTTTATTTTTAGAATTTCCAATTTGGTATTTAATTGAGGGTTTTTAATTTGTTCTTTTTCAATAATAAGCCCAATTCGTTGAACCTTTCTCTCTCTATTTTATGCAAGTAAGCATCTAGAGATATAAAATTCACCCTTATAACCCCTTTGGACGTATCCCACAAATTTTGGTATGTTGTTTCATTATTGTCATTCTCTTGGATGAAATTATTGATTGTGTCTATGATTTACTCTTTCACCCATTTAGGATTTGATTATTTAATTTCCAATTAACTTTTGGTCTATTTTCTCCTGGCCTTATATTTCATGTGATTTTTATTGCATCATGATCTGAAAAAGATGCATTTACTATTTCTGCCTTTCTGCATTTGATTTTGAGGTTTTTATGCCCTAATACATGGTCACTTTTTTGTATAAGTTTCATGAACTGCTGAGAAAAAAGTAAACTCCCTACTTTCTCCATTCAATTTTCTCCAAAATTCTTTCATACCTAACTTTTCTAACACTTGGTTTACCTCCGTAGTTTCTTCTTATTTATTTTGTGGTTTGATTTATCTAATTCTGCAAGAGAGCAAGTTTGAGATACCCCACTAGTGTAGTTTGGCTGTCTATTTCTTCTTGCATCTCCCTTAATTTCTCTCCTAGGAATATGGATGCTATACCACTTGGTGCATATATATATTTAGTATTGATGTTGCTACATTATTTATAGTACCCTTTAATAAAATATAGTTTCCTTTCTTATCTCTTCTGATTAGATCTATCTTTGCTTTTACTTGATCTGAGATCAGGATTGCTACCCCTGCTTTTTTTTGTTCACCTGAAACATGATAAGTTCTGCTCCAGCCATTTATCTTCACCCTGTATGTGTCACTATGCTTTAGATCTGTTTCTTGTAGACAACTTGTTGGATTCTGCTTTTTAATCCAGTCTGCTATGTGCTTCCTCTTTATGGGAGAGTTCATCCCATTCACATTCACAGTTAGAATAACTAATTCTGTATTTCCTGTTATCTTATTTACCCAAGTTATGTTTCTCCCTTCCCCCTAATCAGTATTTTGCTTTTGATGACCCCTCTCCCTTAAACAATCATCCCCCCTTTAGAGCCCCTCCACCTTTTTTACTCTTTTCCCCTGATTCTTCTAATTTCTTTTCTATTAGTCTATCCCTTTCCTTTCCTCCTTTCCCCCCCACTTCCTTATAAGGAAGGATAAGTTTCTCTGTGAAACCAAATATGTCTAACATACAGTTTTAGAGCCCAATCTGATGAGAGTAAGATTTACACAATGCTCATCTCCCTTCCTTCTTTCCCTGACTTATATTAGCTTTTCTTTGCCTCTTCATGAGATTTTACCTTATTTTGCCTCATTTTTTTAAACCTTATTTTACCACCTTTTCCCTCTTTCCCCCAGTATGACAGCCTTTCCCCCACTGGTTTTCTTTTTTTTTATTATCAAAGTAATATCAAATGGTACCTACAATCTTTAAGTATCCCCATAGTAGAAATAAAGTTCTCAAGAGTCCTTTCTTTTTATCTTTTTATGCTTCTCTTGAGTTCTGTGTTTGGAGGTCAAATTTTTTGTTCAGATCTGGTCTTTTCATTAGAAATAGGAGAAATTAACCTGTATCATTAAATGACCATCTTCTTCCCTGGAGGATAATGCTCATTCTAGCTGGATAGATTATTCTTGGCTGTAATTCAAGTTCCTTTGCCTTTCGGAATATCTGATTCCAGGCTCTTCGATCCTTCAATGTGGAAGCTAACAGAGTGTGTGTGATTCTAATTATAGATCCTCGGTATTTGAATTGTTTCTTTCTAGCTGCTAGCAAAATTTTTTCCTTGGTGTGATAGTCTTGAAATTCAGCCTCGATATTCCTTGGGGTTTTAATTTTGGGGTCTCTTTCAGGTGATTGGTGAATTCTTTCAATGGTGATTTTGCCTTCTGATTCTACAACCTCAGGGCAGTTTTCTTTCAGGATTTCCTGGAAAATAGTGTTTGGATTCGTTTTTTCATCATGGCTTTCAGGAAGTCCAATAATTCTTTGATTGTGTCTCCTAGATCTATTTTCCAAATCAGTTGTTTTTCCTAGGAGATATTTCATGTTTTCTTGTATTTTTTCATTTTTTTTGTTTTTGTTTGACTGATTCTTGAAGTCTTATTGAGTCATTCACTTGCATTTGTTCAATTCTTATTTTTAAAGTGTTTGTTTTCTTCAGTTACCTTTTTTTTAGCTCCTTTTGTAACTGGCCAATTGAACTATTTTCTTCATTGCACTCTTTTTCCACTTCACTGATTTTATTTTTCAGTGCATTATTGTCTATTTCCAATTCACCAATTTTGTTTTTCAATAAATTGGTGTCTTTTTCATATCTCTTTTGCAGGGCATTATATCCTTCTTGCAGGGCATTATGTCCTTCTTGCACTGATCTCAGTTTATTTTCCCAGTTATCATCTAGCTCTCTTTTGAGATTTTTTATGCAGTCTTCCAGGAAAGCCTTGTGAAAGGGGGACCAGGAACTCCCTTGATGGCTTCCTCTTGAACTGCTTTCCCTATAGGTACCTCAGGATCTGGGGGTCTTCTCTTCTTTCTTTCAATAGAAGCTATGGTGAGAGCTCTCTTCTGCTTTTTACTCATTTTTAGACAGTGTGGGGTGTCTCTTTAAGGCTAGAGAAGCCGAGCCTTTGTTAGTTTGCCCTGGGGCTATTCTGCTAATTAACATTCAGAACGGTGCTGGGCTGTTAGGGCTAGGACTTTGCCCGATTTACTCCCTATAAAAGGCAAATCTGCCAGAACACTTGCCCCCAATTAGGGCAGAGCGTCCCGAGTACCTCAGATACTCCTCAAGTATTTGGAGTTTGGAGTTTCTGCCAAGCTTAGCTGAGTCCCATCCAGTTCTCTGCCCTCCATTCCGGGCTGCACCAAGCAAATTGCTTACCCTGCTATGAAGTTCTTCAGAGGTAACTGCAAGCAGTGTTTCATTGTCCAAATATTTCTGGATTTGTTGACTTAAAGCTCAGTTCCGAGGCTTATTTTATTGTTGATTTGAGAGAAGGTCAGAGGAGGACACCGAGAGTCACGTCTTCATTCTGCCATCTTGGCTCCAGAGGTCTCCTAAATTCTATTTTTTAAGGAGTTGTTTTTTTCAGACAATCTTTTTCTTTCCTTTTCCAAACTGTTGACTCTCTCATGCATACCTCTTATATTCTTTCTCATTTTTTTTGTTCTATCTCTCTCATTTTCCTTTTAAATTCTTTTTTGAGCACTTCCAAGAAGCGTCTTTGGACTTGAGATCAATTCATATCACTCTTTCTGATTTCCTCTTTGAAAATTTTGTCCTCATTTGAGTTTGTACTTTGGTCTGCTTTGTCACCATAGTACCTTTCTATGGTTAAGGTTCTTTTCTGTTTGTTGCTTATTTTCTTTCCTTTTCTTTTGGTATTTTTTTTTCTTTTTTGTTGAGCTCTGCTCCTGAGGTAAAGGAGGGTGTTGTTCCATGTTTTCTGTGCATCTCAGAGCCTTTGACTTTGAGCACAGGAACTCTTTGTGTTTGCAGAGGTGGCTTTGCGTGCTCTCTTCAGGAAATAACATGATTTCCAAGAGTTTGCATTTTGAGTTGGGATTGGAAGTTTCCCCACTGATTTGCTTCTTTACTGATCCAGGACTGATAGTCTTAGTTGCTGATGTTCTTTAAAGTCCTTTCACTGGGTTTCCCACAGTCTATCTGAGCTGGGCTGAGTGAGACTGACCTGTCTTGATTTTTTTCTGGTCTTTCTTGAGCTGGAGAGTGGTTTCATTCTGTCAGATTATTGTCAGAGGCTTGCTTTTATGTGGTTTTCTAGGGAAACAGGGAGAGTGCAAGCAGCTTCTAGGTGTCACTCTGCCCTCTTGGCTCCACTACCCCCCCTCCTTGATTATACCTTCCTTACAGCTGTTTACTATAAATGGAAAAAAATTTAAAAATGGCTTATTTGTGACAATAGAAAAATCTCATCATGAGATTGAAAAGGAAAATTTTTGTCAGGGCACAAAGTTTGGTGTTAATGCCTTGATTATATTAATTCAGCTTCCAAAAGTTACACTTATTTCAGAGTAAAACTTAATACAGTTTCTGTGAGTCACTTTTAGTTGCCCAAATAAAAATGATATTTGTTAATTTCTTAGTCATTAAAGCACTACATAAAAAAGATTTGCAGTTGTCAGGGGATTGCTCCGGGTCTTAAGTTACCTCCATTAAACATCAAAACAATAGCATAATACCAAAGACTATGAAAATTTCACTTACTTTCATTTCAATATTCAGTCAGGTGTCCCTGGGAATGGAATGTCCTTGAAGCCATGAAGTCTGGAGTTACTGCTGCTGTAGGCATTTTGTTATTGAACATATTTACACTTGTGGGCATGTTCTAAAATTAACATTACAAAAACTGGTATGTAGCGATACTAATTTCATTTTATCTTTTAGTAGGTTTTCCAAAAGATTGGTTGTAGCTTTCATGATTAAAAACATCTTTTGAAGAACTGAATCATACTCATGCTTCTGAGAGTTCATATATACTCAAAATGGCTATGGAAAACTGAGTGTAGTGCATTTGGAACTGAGAATCCTAAATATATCTTATTTCATTTCTCTGTCTTTGACAAACATTTGGTCTTACTTATGAAAAACAAGAAAAACAACAAAAAGACAAATTACTCAGATTAGAATAGAAGGCTATAGAAAACTGATTTCCTGTTAATAACTTTTTTATAATTTAAACTCACATTTTAATGAGAAAATCATTTTAACAGTCTAAGATTTTTTTTAATTTAACACCAAAAAAAGTATACTTTACAATTTTAATAACTGAAGCTTCGATGTCAAAATTTCCTGTGGCAATGTAGAAACCACAAATATGCAAGTCAAGGATAGTGGAAATAAGGTCAATTGTGATTCTTTATTAGAAGAAATATTGAAATTAAGAAATGCTTCCATATCAAATTAAAATATGCCTGAATATACATTAAGGAATAGAAAAAAATAGAATCTAATGTATGTCAAAGGTCAAACCCCTACTGTGAAATGAAGTACTAATGGTTTATAAAGTGACATTACTTAAAATCAGTATTGTTGTACCTGTTGGTTAAATTTCAGTCTAATTCTTGAAGTGTCAATAACTTAGTACTAAGATAAGCTGGTAGTTAATTCAGAGTATTTGGAAGTTATGTGACCAACCAGTAATTTACTACACGTTTGCTAGGGCAGAATGACAATTCACAAAAATATCTTTCTTAACTTTATTAGTTGTGCAATGTTTTCTAAATAAAATTACATATTTTAAAATTTTATATAAAATAGGATTTTGAAAATTCTTGTAAAAATGATTTTCATCATTTAGTTGGAGTGATAATTTGAATCACAATGTAGACTTTTAAAAAATGGATTGTTAGCATAAAGAGCAGCACAATAGCTGCGTTAATGTGTGGGTGTGGGGGTGCAGCCAAGATCTTAGAGAGTGGACAGGTCTTTGAGCTCTTCCAATCTTCCCTCTAATCAAAATCAGATCAAGCCTCTGAAGCTCAACATACATGGGACTTGGACATGTCCACCCAGCATGGGAAGGAAACCAGTAACACTGGATCCAAGGCACTGTGAAGCCACTGTTGTGTATATTGAAAGCTTGAGACAATCTCCTCTTTGTTCTAAGGACAATCTCAACCTTTAAAAATGTGCAAAAAAGCAAAAAGAGCCCTGACCATAACTTTTGTTGAGACAGAGAAGAATAGACCTCAAACACTAAGAACACAGAAGGGAAAATAAGTCCAGATGAAGCCCCAAAGGGTGATATGAGTTGCTTTATATCTCACAAGGCTATCTTGGAAAAATTCAAAAAGAATCTTAAAAGAAAATTAAAAAGAATCTCTCAAAAAAGAGAGTTAGAAGAAAATTGGGGAAAGAAAACAAGAATTTTGCAGGACTGTTTGGAAAAGGAAATACCAAAATTATCTGAAGAAAACTCCTTTAAAAATAGATTTAATCTATTAAAATAACATATTTAACTATATGGAAAATGCATATAACTCCTTACAAAAAAGATCTAATGAAATAAAAAAAAAACAACTCCTTGAAAAAGAGAATTTGTGAAATGGAAAAAAAAATCCAATGAAGAAAACAACATTTAAAAGTTCTAGTGGCCAAATGTGCAAGGAGATTTTAAAACAGGTAACTGAAGAAAATAATTTAATAAAAATTAGAACTGAACAAATGGAAGTGAATGACTCAATGAGACATCTAGAATCTGTCAAACAAAACAGAAAAAATGAAAAAAATGAAGAAAATATAAACTATTTCATTGGAAAAACAAGTGAGCTAGAAAAAAATACAGGAGAGACAATCTCAGAATTACTGACTACCTGAAAACCATAATGCAATAAAGAGTCTGGACAACATCTTTCAAAAAATAAAGGAAAACTGCCCTGATACATTAGAACCAGAGGGTAAAATAGTCATTGAAAGAATTTACTGATCAACTGCAGAGAACCCAAAAGGAAAACTCCAAGAGATATTGTAGCTAAATTTCAAAATTATCAAATCAAAGAGAAAGTATTGCAAGCAGCCAGAATGAAACAATTCAAATATCGCTAAGCCACAATCAAGATTACCCATGATTTATCAGCTTCCACTATAGAGGATGAAAGGGCCTAGAATGTGATATTGTCAAGTGCAAAGAAGCGTGGATAGTTGTGAAGAATTAACTATCCAGAAAAATTATGCATTATTATTATTATTATTTTGCTGAGGCATTTGGGGATAAGTCACTTTCCCACAGTCACACAGCTAGGAAATGTTAAGTGTCTGAGTCTAGATTTGAACTCAGGACCTCCTGACTTCAGGGCTGGTGCTCTATTCTAAACCACCTAGCTACCCCCAAGCATTATTTTTAAGGAAAAAGATGGAAATTTAATGAACTAGGTGAGTTTTCATTTAATTCTGATGAAAAGAACAGAGCTGAATAGAAATGTTAAGGGGGAAGCTAATAGAAGAGAGAACAGAAGTAGAAGGAGAAAGGAATAGGAAAAGGGGGAGGGATTATAAAAGGAAATAGCTGTCTGAGGAAGGTAGTGGTCAGAAGGAAAACACTGGGAACAAGAGAAAGAGAGAAAGGAAAAAAAGATAATTATAATGGTGAAAATGATATGGTGGGAAATACAGAATTAGTAATTTTAACTGAGAATGTGAATGGGATGAATTCTCTTATAAAACATTAACAGATAACAGACTAGATTCAAAGCAAGTATCCTACACTATCATGTTACAAGAAATACATTTAAAGCAGTGATACACAGAGAATAAAGGTAAAAGGCTGGAACAGAATCTACTGTGCATCATCTGGGCAGCAATCTTGATCTCAGATCAAGCAAAAGGAAAAAAAAAAACTAGATCTAATTAAAAGACAGAAGGTGATACATTGTACATTTTGCTAATTGGTACCATAGAAAATGAAGCAATATCAATACTAAACCTACATGCACCAAGTGGTACAGCATCCAAATTTCTAGAAGAGAAGTTGAGAGACTGTAAGAAGAAATAGACATCAAAAATACACTAGTGAAGGATCTCAAATTTGCTCTATCAAAACTAGATAAATTGAATCATAAAACAAATAAGAAAGAAGTTAAAGAATTTCAGAATTTTAGAAAAGTTAGGTATGATTGAACTTTGGAAAAAGTTGAATTGAGACAAAAAAGAATATACATTTTTCTTGGTGATATATGGAACCGACATAAAAATTGACTATGTATTAAGACATAAACCCTCAAAATTAAATGTAGAAAGGCAGAAATATTAAATGCATCTTTTTCAGATTATGATGGAATAAAAACTACGGGGAAAAATAGAACTAAAATTAATTGGAAACTAAATACTCTAATCCTACAGAAAGAGTGACAGAAATAACAAATCACAAAATCGTTTGATAATTTCATTCAAAAGAATCATAATAATGAGATAGCATACCAAAATTTATGGGATGCAGCCAAAGAAGTTCTTAAGGGATATTTTATATCTGTAGATGCTAACTTGCATAAAATAGAGAAAGAGAAGCCCAAAGAATCAAGCATGCTACTAAAAAAGTTAGAAAAAGAACAAATTAAAAACCCTCAATTAAATAACAAATTTGAAATTCTGAAAATAAAAGGAAAAATTAATAAAATTAAAAGTAAGAAAACTGTTGAATTAAAAAAACCTAACTTGGTTTTATGAAAAAACAATAAAATATATCATTGGTTAATTTGATTAAAAATAAAAAGAAGAAAATCAAATTATTAGTATCAAAAATAAAAAGAGTTAATTTTCCACCAATGAAGAAGAAAGCAGAACAATAATTAGGAGCTATTTTTTCTAATTGTATATCAATAAATATAAAAATCTAAGATAAATGGATGAATATTTACAAAATATGAATTGATTATATTAACAGAAGATGAAATAAATTATTTAAATAGTCCCATTTTAGAAAAATAAATTGAACAAGCTATTAATTACCATCCTAAGAAAATATCTACAGTGCCAAATGGATTTATGTGTGAATTCTACCAAATATTTAAAGAACAATACTATGCAAGTTATTTGGAAAAAAATAGGGCAAACAGGGTCCCAATAAATTCCTGTTGTGACACTGATATGGTACTGATACCTAAACCAAGTTGGGTCAAAACAGGGAAAGAAAATTTTAGACCAATTTCCCTAATGAATATTGATGCAAAATGTGATGTAAAATATTAGCAAAAGGATTGCAGTAAGTTATCACCAGGTAATATATCATGATCAAGTAGGATTTATAGCAGAATGCAAGGCTGGTTCAATATTAGGAAAAGTATTAGCATAATTCACTATATCAATGACCAAACTAATAGAACTCATATGATTATCTCAATAGATGCAGAAAAAGCTTTTGACAAAATTCAGCACCCATTCCAGTTAAAAAATACTAGAGAGTATAGGAATTGATAAAGTTTTCCTTAAGTTGATGAGTAGCATCTATTTAAAACCATCAGCAAGGATAATATGTAGTAGGAATAACTTAGAATCATTCTTAGTAAGATCAGGGGTGAAACAGGGTTTCTCAATTTCACTATTATTATCCAAAACTGTATTTGAAATGTAAGCTTTAACAATAAGAGAAGATAAAGAAATTAAGAGAATTAGAATAGTAATGTGGAAATTAAATTATCATTCTTTGCAGATAATATGATGGCATACTTAGAGAGTCCTAAAGAATCAACTAAAAGAATTAAAGCAATAATTCACAGTTTTAGCAAAGTTTCAGGATAAAATAAATCTACATAAATCATCACCATTTCTTTATGTTATCAACAAAGTCTAACACTGAGATACAAAGAGAAATTCCAATAAAAATAAGTGTATATAATATAAAATATTTGGCAGTCTAACTGCCAAGACAAAGTCAGGAACTTTATGAATACAATTACGAAACACTTTCCATACAAATAAAATCAGATATAAGCAATTGGAAGAACCTCAAGGGCTCATGCACAGACTGAACCAATATAATAAAAATGACAATTCTATCTACATTAATATACTTATTCAGTGTCATACCAAACTCCCAAGAAATTATTTTACAGAGCTAGAAAAAAAATTACAAAGTTCATCTGGAAGAACAATAAGTAAAGAATTTCAAGGGAATTAATGAAAAAAATGCAAATGAGTGTAGCCTTACTGTATCAGACTTAAAAAATATATTATAAAGCAATAGTCATCAAAACCATTTGATACTGGCAAAGAAATAGAGTAGTTGATCAGTGTAATAGATTAGGTTCATAAGGCATAATATTCATTGTCTATAACAATGTAGTGTTTGATAAATGCAAAGACCCCAGCTTTTGATATAAAAACTCACTGTTTGACAAAAATTGTTGGGAAAAATGGAAATTCAGATAGCAAAAACTAAGCATTGACCCACACCTAATACTCTATACTAAAATAAGAGTGAAATGGTTTCATGATTTAGACATAAATAATGAGACCATAAGCAAATTATAAAAAGACAAGATAGTCTACTTCTCAGATCTGTAGAGAAGGAAGAAATTTTTAGCCAAAGAAGAATTGGAGTACATTATGTAATACAAAATGGATAATTTTAATTATATAAAAAAGTTTTTCTACAAATAAAACCAATGCAGAAAATTTAGAATGGAAACCATAAACTTGGAAAAATTACATTCAAGGGTGCTGATAAAAGCCTTTCAAAAATATATAGAGAATTGACTACTTTATGAGAATACAAGCCATTATACTATTGAGAAGTGGTTAAATAATATGAACAGAGAATTCTCATGTGAAGAAATTAAAATGATTTCTAATAATATGAAAATATGTTCTAAAATCATGAGAAATGCATATTAATACAACTTCAAAAGATATCACTACACACTTCTTAGATTGGTTAGGTTTAAATAAAAGGACAGTAAAGAATGTTGGAGGCAATGTGGGAGAACAGAAATACTACTACATTGTTGGTGAAGTGGTGAACTGATCCAATCATTTTGCAGAGCAATATGGAACTATGTTTAAAGGGCTATCAAACTTTGCCTATCCTTTGATCAAGGAGTATTAGGCTTGTATCCCAAAGAGATCATAAAAAATGGAAAAGGCCTCACATGTACAAAAATGTTTATGGCAAGGAATTGGAAACTGAGTGGATGCCCATCAGTTGGAGAATGGGTGAATAAGTTATTTATGGTTCTATAAGAAATGATTAGCTGGATGATTTCAGAAAGGCCTGGAGAGACTACATGAACTGATGATAAGTGAAGTGAATAGAACCAAGACAACAGTGTACACAGCAACAAGATTATACGATGATCAATTCTGATGGACATGGCTGTTTTCAACTGCAGGGTGATTCAGGCCAATCCCAATGGTTTTGTGATGGAGAGAGTCATCTGCATACAGAAAGAAGAGTTTGTGGACTGAATGTGAATGACAACATAGTATTTTCACTTTTTTGTTATTATTTGCTTGTATTTTGTTTTCTCTGTCATTTTTTTCCTTTTTTAATTTTTTTCTTATGCAGGATGATAATTGTGAAAATATGTATAGAATTACACATGTTTACCATACATTAGATTACTTGCCATTTAGGGGAGGGAGTGGGGGAAAGGAAGGGAGAAAACTTTAGAACACCAGGTTTTGCAAGGGTGAATGCTGAAAAGTATCTTTGCATGTGTTTTGAAAATTAAAAAAAAAAAAACTTTTATAAAAAAGAGAAGCAAATGACATAATGGATGTGGTGATTGTTTTGTTTATAGGAAGAGAACAGTTGAAGTTCTCCCTGTTACACAGACTGACTAGGCACCAGGGTGTATAACCCAATTCTCTATAAGAGATTCACTTAGTCTCTGTATGACTCTGTAATTCAAGAGAAAGGAGAAAAGTTACTGACTTGCAATGGTAAAGAGAGTCTTCTTACCTAGGAGTTTCTTGTATCAAAAAATAATAGATCCAATTTCTAGCCCTGTCATATCATTATCTATTTCTTCAATGTGTAGCAAGGCTGAGGTTCCTAGTTGGTATTTCAGCTTTTTGCATTTGATAATTTACCATGGATTGTAAAGATTTACTAAGGAAGGCAGAGCCAAGATGGTGGAGTGCAGACACGACTCTCTGTGACCTCCTCTGATCTTCTCTCAAACCAACAGCAAATTAAGCCTCTGAACTGGTTCTGGAGAGAAGGCACCCCCAAAATACTTGGAGTACAACACATTTCCAGCAAAAGTTACTGTGGAAGAACTTTGTAGAAGGTCTGTTATAAACGGGCAGGGGATCATATGGTTTGCAACACTTGGGCGGCAATGCACAGCCAGGGCAGGGACAGAGCATGGTGGATTCTAAGCACCTGGGAAGTCCCTGAGAGATGCTTGGGCCACTTTGCTCTGAATGTGGGCAGGTGCTTTGGCAGATCTGCCTTTAGTAAAAAGCAGATTGAAAATCACTGAGAACACAGGACCTAGACTGACCAGCCCAGCAGCAGAAATAAATCAGCCAAACTGCCCCACGGCAAATTGAAGCAGCTGCCACTCCTCTGCCTTAAACAGACCTCAAACTCTAAAAATGAGTAAGAAACAGAAAAGAACTCTCACCATAGACAGCTTTTATGGAGAGAAAGAAGGGCAGATCTCAGATCCTGAGGTTCCTAAAGGGAAAGACACACCAGAGGAAGCCACAAAGGGAGACATGAGCTGGTCCCCATTTCACAAGGCTTTCCTGGAAGAATGCATAAAGAATCTTAAAAGAGAATGAGAAGAAAAATAGGGAAATGAATTGAGATCCATGCAAGAAGGATATAATGTCTTACAAAAAAGATATGAAAAAGATACCAGTTCATTGAAAAACAAAATTGGTGAAATGGAAAAAGACAACAATTCACTGAAAAACAAAATTGGTGAAATGGAAAAAGACAACAATTCTCTGAAAAACAAAATTGGTAAAATGGAAAAAGATAGCACTGTACAAAAAAATTCACTTGGCAAGTTACAAAAGGATATAAAAAAGGTAACTGAAGAAAATAATACTTTAAAAAGTAGAATGGAACAAATGGAAGCGAATGACTCAATAAGACTTCACAGATCAGTCAAACAAAATTTTTTTAAAAATAGAACAAAAGGGGGCAGCTAGGTGGCGCAGTGGATAGAGCACCAGCCCTGAAGTCAGGAGGACCTGAGTTCAAATCTGGTCTCAGACACGTAACAGCTGTGTGACCCTGGGCAAGTCACTTAACCCCAACTGCCTTAGCAAAAAAAAAAAAAAAAAAAATAGAACAAAATAAGAAATATATCTTAGGAAAAACAACTGACTTGGAAAACAGATCTAGAAGAAACAATCTAAGGATTATTGGACTCCCTGAATGCCATGATGGAAAAAAAGAATCTAGATGCTATCTTCCAGGAAATTATGAAAGAAAACTGCCCTGATGTTTTAGAATCAGAAGGAAAAATCACCATTAAAGGATTCACTGATCACCTCCTGAAAGAGACCCCAAAATTAAAATCCCATGGAATATTGTGGCCAAATTTCAGGACTATTGCACCAAGGAAAAAATATTGCACGCAGCTAAAAAGAAACAATTCAAATACTGAAGAACTGTTATTAGAATCACACAAGATCTGTCAGCATCCACATTAAAGAATCAAAGGGCCTTCATTTCTAAAATATATAGAGAATTGACTCAAATATATAAGAATTCAAGCCATTCTCCAATTGACAAATGGTCAAAAGATATGAACAGACAATTTTCAGATGAAGAAATTGAAACTATTTCCGGTCACATGAAAAGGTGCTCCAAGTCACTATTGATCAGAGAAATGCAAATTAAGACAACTCTGAGATACCACTACA
>JAJPUD010029921.1:1990-12270 GCA_023553655.1 Myrmecobius fasciatus
GAAGAAGAGGAAGAAGAAGAAGAAGAAGAAGAAGAAGAAGAAGAAGAAGAAGAAGAAGAAGAAGAAGAAGAAGAAGAAGAAGAAGAAGAAGAAGAAGAAGAAGAAGAAGAAGAAGAAGAAGAAGAAGAAGAAGAAGAAGAAGAATGAGGGGAAAGATAGCACAGGGCATGGTGGAGGAATGAAGGGAAAGATATAATTAGGCAGAATGCTGTGGTGGGCTAAAACACCATAAAACACCTAGAGGGATTCAGGAAAGATGGCATGATCCGTGGACAGATTTATTAGGAATATTTTTTCTCAGGACCATGAATCAGGTTTCTGACCGGACACATCAAGGTTGGGCCACCCATAGCAGTCAGAGAAATGGGATCTTCATAGAGAGTGGGATCCTGCCTTCTCCAGGGAGCAATTTCATCAATACTCTAGCCCCTCTCTACAACTGCACTCAATTACTGAGGACTTCATCATGATTGGCTTAAATCAGTCCAACAATGAATCGATTCTGCAGAGCCAAACACTGGGTAGTGATAGAGAATGACATAAAGTAAGCATGTCTTACCTTTGTGTGACAAATACATTCACTTTAGAATCCAAACTCCTCTGGGGTCAATTTAATGTATAGATACTGTGTGCCCTAGTTTGGAGGAATGCCAGTCTTTGTTTTAATTTTTCAGTAAAAATAGATAAATTTTGTAGAAGTTAATTTATATTAATTTGTTAACAGTATTAAAAAGAAATCAACTGGTCAACTTGGGGGATATTTATATTGGGAAAATACTGGATGAGACCTCATTAGCAATAATATTAGAAAACTATTTTTAAATTTTCAGTATTACTCATAGAACCCTAAGCTAACTAAGCTCTTGGGAATCAACCTACTTATGCAGTTATGGTTTGGGAAAGTGAATTCATAAAACAAGTTAAAATTTAGAAATAGGATAAAAGTAAAGAGACTATAATAAAGAATAAAAGAATTAGTAATAAAAGCAATAAAAATAAAAAAGCAAAACCCCCAACATTCAACACCTTTACTATCCCCACTACAACAAAATACTTCTTAGAAAAAGGTACAGTAAAAGATAAATGACCAATGTAAGAAATTAGCAATGAAGTAGAAAGTTCAGATTTTGAAATAAGCTTTTAATATAGAGGAAGAACAGAAAGGACAAAAGAGAAGGAGAAATAAATAATTGAAAAGCTGAAAAAATGACATAAGTAATCCAAAGTTAAGTCTTAATGTAGGAAAAATGTAACCAAAAGGGACCTGGTGATAGAAAGAGTGCCTTAGGGAAGAGAATAGAATAAAAAGTAGTTCAAGTAAAACTAATCAAAAGGACAGATGCTAACTTAAAAAAGGGAAGATTCAATGGATTTTTAATGAATACTAAAGAAAAATGGACAAAAACACAAGTTTACTATCAATAATTTAAAATATTATTTGACAAATATTCCAATAATGCAAAACATACAGAATATATATGCACATATATATGCACACATATATAAAACAGTATTATTTGTAAGAATATTTATGAAAAAAATTCAACATTAAAAACTGAAAAAAAATACTATGGATCAGATAAATCCAAAAAAAATCAAAGACTACTCATTTTATCAGAAAGAAAAAGAAAAAGAAAATTTAATAAATTAGCATCAATAATTATTACATTTTTAATATTTAAAGAAGCCATATGTAATTAAATAATGTTAAAACTATTTATGTAAGCATATAAAAGAAAAATTAATGAAACTATAGAATAAAAAGAAAAAGGGGAGGAAAAAGAGAGAGAAAAAAGGAAAAAATATGTTTTAATACATAGATTTACTGATGTAACTTTCTAGAGAGATAGCAATATTAGTATAGAAGTATAATATTCTCAGACCTGTACAAATCTAACAGCAATATAAACTAAAAGAAAAATATGAAGATGAATAAAGTATTCTAGAATATTCAAATATACTAGTTAATAATTTGAATTAACTGTTGAATCAGAATGAACTAGTGAACAAGCTATTCCAAACTATTCAAAACCTTCTAATGTTTTAAAAATATAAATGTTAAGAAAAATCAATAAAAGATGTTTATTCACTATTCTGTTTTATATCCTATATGCCTCATTTTGTCCTGGACCTATGAATACTCCCCTACCCCCAGTTCTCCAGTATTCCAAATTTTTGCTTTTGGAACTATAACCAGGGCCCCTCCACCCCCAAAGCCGCAAGTGCTATAAACAGGAACCATGGAGCCAGGTTGTTCCCTTTCCTTATTGGGAGGTTCTGTAGGGAGTCCATATCACTATTATCAACCTAGTGATCAAGTCCTCAAAAGGGTACAAAAAGAAAACTAGTTCCTTTTATAGAATGATGAGAGGCCAAAACTTTTTTTTTTTTAATTGAAGATTTTATTTTCAGAACATATACAAGGATAATTTTTCAACATTGATCCTTGCAAAACCTGGGGTTCCAAATTTCCCCCCTTTCCTCCCACCCCTTTTCCTAGATAGCAAGTAGTCCAATATGTGTTAAACATGGTAAAAATATCTGTAAATCTAATATAGGCAAAGATATTTATACAATTATCTTGCTGCACAAGAAAAATCTGATCAAAAAAGGAAGAAAAATGAGAAAAAAAATGCAAGCAAACAACAAAAGAAGTGAAAATTCTATGTTGTGATTCACACTCAATTCCCACAGTCCTCTCTCCAGTTCTAGATGGCTCTCTTCATCACAAGATCATTGGAACTGGCCTGAGTCATCTTATTGCTGAGAAGAGCCATGTCCCTCAGAATTGATCATCGAATAATCTGGTTGTTGCCACGTATAATGATCTCCTTGACCTGCTTATTTCACATAGCATCAGTTCCTATAAATCTCTCCAGGCCTCTCTGTAATCATCCTCCCGATCATTTCTACTAGAACAATAATATTCCATGATATTCATATATCATAATTTATTCAGCCATTCTCCAACTGATGGACATCCATTCATTTTCCAATTTTTTGCCACTACAAAAAGGGCTGCGACAAACATTTTTGCATATATGGGTCCTTTTCCCTCCTTTAAGATGTCTTTGGGATGTAAAACCCAGTAGGAACACTGCTGGATTAAAGGGTATGCAAACTTGTTAGCCCTTTGGGCATAGTCAAAATTGCTTTCCAGAATGGTTGGATGCCTTCACAATTCCACCAAAAAAGCATTAGTCTTTCAATTTTCTTATATCCCCTTCCAATATTTATCATTATCTTTCCTAATCATCTCAGCCAATCTGAGAAGTGTGTAGTGATACCTCAGAGTTGTCTTAATTTGTAATGATTTAGAGCATCTTTTCATATGACTAGAGATGGTTTCAATTTCTTCATATAAAAAATTATCTGTTCATATCCTTTGATCATTTATCAGTTGGAGAATGACTTTAAGTTCTTATAAATTTGACTCAATTCTCTATACATTTTAGAAATGAGGCCTTTATCAGGACCCTTAAACGTAGAAAGATTTTCCCAATTTATTGCTTCCCTTCTAATCTGATCTGGATTAATTTTGTTTTTATCAAAACGTTTTAACTTAATATAATAAAAGTCATCTATTTTGAGTCCAGTAATGAATTCCACTTCTTCTTTGTTTACAAATTCCTGCCTTCTCCACAGATCTGAGAGGTAACCTATCCTATGTTCTTCTAATTTGTTTATAATATCACTCTTTATGTGTAAATCATTAGCCCATTTCAATTTTATTTTGGTATATGTTAGGTGTGGGTCAATGCCTAGTTTCTGCCTTAATAATTTTCAATTCTTCCAGCAGTTTTTGTCAAATAGTGAGTGAGTTCTTATCCCAAAAGTTGGGATCTTTGGGTTTAAACACTATATTACTATAATCATTGAATTTTTTGTCCTGTGAACCTAACCTATTCCAAATGGTTTTCTTCTTTCCTTTTTCTAATCAAATTAACTAAAGGTTTACCTATTTTGTTATTGTTTTTTTTTTTCAGAAAACCAATTCAGTTTTATTTATTAATTCAACAGTTTTCTTACTTTCAGTTTTATTAATCTCATCTTTTAAGAATTTCAACTTTGGTATTTAATTGGGGGGGGGGTAATTTGTTCTTTTTTGTATCTTTTTTTAGTTGTAAGCCAAATTCATTGACCTTCTCTTTCTCTATTTTATGCAATAGGTATCCAGAGATATAAAATTTCCTCTAATAATGGCTTTGGTTGCATCACACAAATTTTAGTATGTTTTCTCATTATTGTCATTCTCTTGGATGACATTATTGATTATGTCTGTGATTTGTTGTTTCAACTCATTCATTCTTTAGGATTAGATTACATAGTTTCTAATTAATTTTGGTCTATTTTTCCCTAGCCTTTTATTGCGTGTTATTTTTATTGCATTATATGAAAATAATTCATTCACTATTTCTGCCTTTCTACATTTGATTTTGAGGTTTTTAATGCCCTAATATATGGTCAATTTTTGTATAAGTTCCATGAACTGCCAAGAAAAAAGTGTACTCCTGATTAAATTTTCTCCAAAGACTTATCATACTTAACTTTTCTAAAATTCTATTTACCTCCTTAATTTCTTTCTTACTCATGTTGTGGTTTAACTTATTCAGTTCTTAGAGAACGAGGTTGAGATCTCCCACTAGTATAGTTTTGCTGTCTATTTCTTCTTGCATCTCTCTTAACTTCTCCTCTAGGAAAATGGATGCTATACCATTTGGTGCATATATGTTTGTTATTGATATTACTTCATTATCTATGGTAAACAGTTTTTTTTTTTCTTTATCTCTTTTAATTACATCTATTTTTGCTTTTTCTTGATTTGAGTTTAGGATCGCTACTCCTGATTTTTTTTTACTTTATCTGAAGTATAATAGATTCTGTTCCATCTTTTTACCTTTATTATGTATTATCAATCTGCTTTAAACGCATTCATTTCCATTTCTTCTGTTCTAATTTTTAGTGAATTATTTTCTTTAGTTATCTTTTTTAGCTCCTTTTGTATTTAGCTAATTGAATTTTTAAATGAGTTATTTTGTTCTACAGATTTTTTTTTTCCATTTCCCACATTCTGTTTTTCAAGGAGTTGTTTTCCTTTTTCATCTTGTCAAATCTATTTTGTAAGGAGCTATATGCTTTTTTCATTTCACTATCTATTTTTAAGGTATTTTCTTCAGGTAATTTCTGTATTTCCTTTTTGAAATCCTCTTGCAGGGCAGCTAGGTGGTGCAATGGATAGAGCATCAGCCCGGAAGTCAGGAGAACCTGAGTTCAAATCTGGTCTTAAACAATTAACACTTCCTAACTGTGTGACCCTGGACAAGTCACTTAACCCCAATTGCCTCAGCAAAAAGCAATCCTCTTGCAAAGTTTTCATTTCCTTTCCCCATTTTCTTCTAACTCTCTCTTATGGTTCTTTTTTTTTTTTTAATTCTTCCAAGAAAGCCTTGTGAGATGGGGAACAATTCACATCACCCTTTGGAGGTTCAACTGGAGACGATCTGGTTTTAGTATCTTCAGGGTTTGAACTATGTTCTTCTCTTTCTTCATAAAAGCTATCCATTGTCAGAGTTCTTTCTGCTTTTTTGCTCATTTTTTTTTAAAGATTGAGTTCTGCTTTTAGGACAAAGGAAGATTGTCCAAGCTTTGTCTACAGATAAAAGTGGTTGTGCTGGGTTATTGATGACTAACTTCTGGTGCTAGGCAGGCATGTCCAGGCCCTTGATATTCTGGGGTTTAGGGGCTCACTATTTGCCTTTTGTATTTTCATTGGATGTTTTACAACTCCTCTGCTGATCTACTGGCTTGCAACTAGGTCAGAATAGCCAACACTGCTGTAGACTCCTCTCACTAGATTCCTCACTAGAGCCCACACTGCCCTGGATCTCTGCACTTTCTGCACTTGGGTTTCCACACAGCTGCCAGTGCATAGCCCACCTCCCTCTGCAAAGTCCTAATCTGCTCCCTGGACAATTTAGGTACCAGCCCAAATTCTGATCATGGGTGAGGAGTGAAGGGGCAGAACTCATATGGATGGTCAAACATGGAGTTTGTTTATTTCAAATTCTCTCAGTCATATACCCTAATACCATTTTTAAAATTTTTTTTTATTAAAGATTTTTAATTGTATCACATATGTATGGGTAGTTCCCCAGCATTGATCTTTACAAAGCTTTCCATTACAAATTTTACGCCCAGTACCCTCCCCTCCCCTAGATGGCAGGAAGTCCACTACATGTTAATAATGTCCTAATACCATTATATAATTATAGCACACTGCACATGTGCTAACTGTATACTGTGCACGTGGGATCACATAAACAACTTGCTATTGTGTGCAGATGTTTCCTTGCCACTTAGGATAACTCTGCTTCAATTACAACATACCTTATCATACCCCTGACTTCTCAGGAAGGCCGAGATGCCTGTAGGGAGGGATAGGGATCCAAACCAGACATGTCAGCAGGTTCCCTTTGTGCTGAAGGGTCTTATACCTCACCCAGAGTTCCCCCACTATTTGTGATGCTCTATAGCTCCCACTTTCTTTTGTTTTAATTGAAGCAGGTATACATCAGTGGTTAAATCCAATAGCATGGGAAGTATAACACAGGCAAGCAGCAATATAACAAACAATATGAATAAACAAGATACTATTAAAAAACTTCCATGAATACCAGAGGGAAGGTATAGAAAATTACTATTGTCTTGTGTCCCTAATCCATTGAGCTGCTTCATGTAGAGAGTGTACATTTGTGGTCACCTGCTGTTATTAATCTACATAAAACAAGAGGAATTCAAACACCACATACACCTCCTTCAGCAGCCAAGAGATAGTCCAGAGCCAATCTAGGGTCCATCACTTCAACGATTCCTGCAGGTTTTGAAGTCCTGCATCAGTCTCATTAGCAATTATTTTTATAGTCATGGTAATGATTGTTAGTTGCCATACACATAGGGCTATCAGCCATGCTCTTTCAGTGGCGCACATAGTCAGAGAGGGAACCCCACAATGTTTCTTCTTCTTCATTTTGAGGGCCTTCTCTTTTTCTATCTCTTTCTGATGGACAAGGCAGATATGGTATATTCCTTCTCCATCTTAGAGACACAGCAAACCCTCTCCCCTCAGCAGTTAACCTCTCTGGTCCCTTCCATTCACCACTGTCTGGATCTCTCCACGTCACCTGGAGATTTTTTTTTTATTAAAGCTTTTTATTAGTATAACATATGTATGGGTAGTTCCCCAGCATTGATCTTTACAAAGCTTTCCATTACAACTTTTACCCCCAGTCTCCTTCCCTCCCCTAGATGGCAGGAAGTCCACTAAATGTTAATAATGTTGAAATACTTGACAAGTTATGCAAGAAAAATCCTATCTAATAGAAAAAAAAAAGAAAATCAGAGAAAGGCAACACAATGCAAGCAAATATCAATAGAGATCATGAAAATGTTACGTTGTGGTCCATATTTCATATCCCTCTCTCTGGGTGTATATGGTTTTCTTCAGTGAAAAATTGTGACTGGTTTGAGACAATTCTTTGTTGTCCTTGTCCATCAGAATTGATCATCATGTAATACTGCTGTTGCTGTGTATGATGATCTCCTGGTTCTGCTCGTTTCACTCAGCATCAGTTCATGCAAGTCTCTCCAGGCCTCTCTGAAATCGTCCTGCTTGTCGTTTCTTATAAAACAATAATATTCCATAACATTCATATACCATAACTTATTCAGCCACTCTCCAATTGATGGGCATCCCTTCAGTTTCCAGTTTCTAGCCACTACAAAAAGGGCTGCCACAAACATTCTTGCACATGTGGGTCCCTTTCCCTCCTCTAAGATCTCTTTGGGATATAGGCCCAGTAGAAACACTGCTGGATCAAAGGGTATGCACAGTTTGACAACTTTTTGAGCATAGCTCCAAATTGCTCTCCAGAATGTTGGATCCTTTCACAGTTCCACCAACAATGTATTAGTGTCCCAGTTTTCCCACATCCCTTCCAACATTCATCATTAACTTTTCCTGTCATTTTAGCCAATCTGACAGGTGTGTAGTGGTATCTCAGGGTTGTCTTAATTTGCATTTCTCTGATCAATAGTGATTTGGAGCAACTTTTCATATGACTAGAGATGGTTTTAATTTCATCATCTGAAAATTGTCTGTTCATATCCCTTGACCACTTATCTATTGAAGAGTGGCTTGAATTCTTATATATATGAGACAATTCTCTATATATTTTAGAAATGAGGCCTTTATCAGAACCATTAAATGTAAAGATGATTTCCCAGTTTGATGCTTCCCTCCTAATCTTGTCTGCATTTGTTTTATTTGTACAGAAACTTTTTAACTTAATGTAATCAAAATTATCCATCTGGTGTTCAGTTAGGAGTTCCAGATCTTCTTTGGACATAAATTTATTCCATCTCCACAGGCCTGAGAGATAAACTATATTACGTTCCTCTAACTTGCTTACAAAGTCCCTCTTTACATCTAGATCATGAACCCATTTAGATCTGATCTTCATATGTGGTGTTAGGTATGGATCAAGCCCTAATTTCTTCCACTCTAGTTTCCAATTTTCCCAGCAGTTTTTGCCGAATAGTAAGTATTTATCCCAAAAGCAGGGGTCTTTGGGTTGCTTGAACACTAGATTGTTAAGGTTATTACCTAGATTGTCCTGATAACCTATCCTGTGTCACTGATCGACTACTCTATTTCTTAGCCAGTACCAAACGGTTTTGATGACCGCCGTTTTATAATATAGTTTTAGATCTGGTACAGCAAGGCCACCTTCATCTGCCTTTTTTTTTCATTAATCCCCTTGAAATCCTTGACCTTTTGTTCTTCCAAATGAACTTTGCTATTATTTTTTATGGATCTGTAAAATAATTTCTTGGGAGTTTGATTGGTATGGCACTAAATAAGTAGATTAGTTTCGGTAGTATTGTCATTTTTATTATGTTAGCTCTGCCTACTCATGAGCACTTAATATTTTTCCAATTGATTAGGTCTGATTTTATTTGTGTGGAAAGTGTTTTGTAATTTAGTTCGTACAGTTTCTGACTTTTCCTTGGCAGATAGATTCCCAAATATTTTATCCTATCATCTGCTATTTGGAAAGGAATTTCTTTTTGCATCTCTTGCTGCTGAACTTTGTTGGTAATATATAGAAATGCTGATGATGTATGTGGATCAATTTTGAATCCTGCCACTTTGCTAAAGTTGTGAATTGTTTCTAGTAGTTTTTTAGTTGAGTCTCTAGGGTTCTCTAAGTATACCATCATGTCATCTGCAAAGAGTGATAATTTGGTTTCTTCATTACCTACTCTGATTCCTTTTATCTCTTTTTCTTCTCTTATTGCTAAAGTTAACATTTCTAATACAATATTAAATAGTAATGGTGACAGTGGGCAGCCTTGTTTCACTCCTCATCTTATTGGGAATGGTTTTAGTTTGTCTCCATTACATATGATGCTTGCTGATGGTTTTAAATAGATGCTACTGATCATTTTAAGGAAAAGCCCATTTATTCCTATACTCTCTAGTGTTTTTAATAGGAAAGAGTGTTGGATTTTATCAAAGGCTTTTTCCGTATCTATTGAGATAATCATATGGTTTTTGTTAGTTTGGTTATTAATATAATTAATTATGCTGATAGTTTTCCTAATATTGGACCAGCCCTGAATCCCTGGTATAAATCCTACTTGGTCATAGTGTACTATCCTGGGGATGACTTTCTGTAATCTCACTGCTAATATCTTTATTTAAATTTTTTCCATCAATATTCATTAGGGAAATTGGCCTATAGTTTTCTTTCTCTGTTTTCACCCTACATGGTTTAGCTATCAGCACCATATCGGTCTCATAGAAGGATTTTGGCACTATACCTTCTGTCCCTATTTTCTCAAGTAGTTTGTATAGTATTGGAATTAATTGTTCTTTGAATGTTTGGTAGAATTTACATGTAAATCCATCTGGTCTTGGAGATTTTTTCTTAGGGAGTTGGTTAATAGCTTGTTCTATTTCTTTTTCTAATATGGGGCTATTTAAATAATTTATATCCTCTTCTGTTAACCTGGGCAATCTATATTTTTGTAGATATTCCTCCATTTCATTTAGATTATCAAACTTACTGGCATAAAGTTGGGCAAAGTAACTCCAAATTATTGCTCTCATTTCCTCCTCATTGGAGGAAAGTTCTCCCTTATCATTCTTGAGACTAACAATTTAATTTTCCTCTTTCCTTTTTCTTATCAAATTAACTAAAGGCTTATCTATTTTGTTG
>JAJPUD010029922.1:0-13534 GCA_023553655.1 Myrmecobius fasciatus
CTCTTTCTCCCTTCCTTTCTCTTTTTTCTTTTCCTTCCTTCCTTCATTTCCTCCATCTGTCTTCCCTTTCTCGGCCAAATTCCAAGGCACAAAGCTTTCCACCCCTGTTATTCTTCCCTTCCTGACATCAAGTTGAAATCGGACCCTTTGTTAACCTCCCTTATTGCTCCTGGTTCCCTCTCTCATGCTGTAAATCGCTCTTCCACATTACAGCCAGCCCTTGAAGACGGCTCTCATGTTGCCCTTGTTCTCTTTTCCAGGTTATTCCTCTTCTTTCAATCATATCTCATATGACATCAGCTTAAGCTATTTCACCCCAATCCAACTGCCCTACTCTGGTCATCCTCCAGCTTGTCTCTAAAAGTAGCCAGAAAGGGAACAATCCTCCCAAAGTGCACTGGACAGAGCAGAGGACAATAGGGTCGTCACCTCCCTATGCTGGGAGGCCCTGGCTCTCAATGCAACCCCAGGTGGCCCTAATTTGTCTTGATCTTGGGGTCCACTAAAATCCCCCCATCTTTTTCAGAACAACTATTGTCTAACTATACTTTTTTATCTTGAACTCACAAAGTTAAATTTTTTGTACCTGAGTAGAAAATCCCTATTGAATTTCATCTTCACTACAGACTATGCTATAGCCTAAATTTCTTCAAATCCGTATGTTTGTGACTCCTTCCAGCTTTAGATCATTGAGAATTTAATGAGAGTATAATCTCTGGCTTTCTTCAAGTCATTGAGAAAAATCTTAAAACAGCACAGGGAACATAGGTCCTTGTAGCTCTCCCCCAAAGACTTTGTGTCCCAATGACATAAAACCATGAGTAACGGCTCTTTTGAGTTCAACCATCCAAACAACTCTGTATCAATCTAATACTGTTTTATATATATATATATAATATGTATAATTATTATATATTGTATGTATAATATGTATGACATATATATATACTATACTGTTAAATATCTCTCCATATTTTCCCAAAGCTTTCAAAATTCAGATAAATTCAAGATAAACAGCCTTTTCCTCACCTACAGCTTTCATAATTCTGCCAAAAGACTTGCTTTCTTGATGAAACCAGGCTGGCTCTTAGGACTCAGCCCTCCAGTGTCTAGATTTCCACCAACCATCTCTTGAATGAGGTGTTCATTCATTTCCTCAGAAATCAAAGTCTTGGTAAACTCTGGTCACTTCCGTTTTTTGAGAATCTGGACAACATCTGTCCTTCCCCAGTTTTGGGGCCCCATTCCCATCTTCTAGGACCTTTCAGATACTACAGACATCCCATCACTCAGGTCTTTTCAAAGCTTTCAGAAGATGTGGTTCATCTGGCCTGGGTGATAAGTGTTCATCAAGGGCAATTAGGTGGCCCCATGGAGAGGACTGACTGACTGTGTGAACTTCGGCAAGTCGCAACTTTTGCTGAGCCTCAGTTTCCTGAAAAATGGAGGTAACACTAGCACCTACCTGCCAGGAGTGTTGTGAAGATCAAATGAGATGATAAAAGTAAAAAGCTCTGAGAACCTTAAAGTGCTATCGTAATGAAAGCAATTATCATTGAGCATCTTTCATCCATCCCAGGCTAGCTTTCCCTGATTCTTATCTTTCCTCTTCATCCTTTGAAATCCACTTTGCAATGGAATACTTGTCATGACGTCCAGATTTCCTTTTTTCTTTCTGCAACTCTAGGAGGGACCCTCACTTACCCCACCCCACTCAGGGCCCCTCCATCACAAGCCCAGCTCCTAGTTCCTCCCTGCTGGGCAGAACCAAAGCCAGAATAGAATTCACCTGGATGCCCCACATTTGGGTGAATAGAATTTTTACTAAGGCAGTTCAGGAACCTCAGAATCACAGCTGCTTAGTTGGGGGCAAATTGCCCCAAAAGCCATCTGTGTGCCTGAGCTCCAGGCCCTTCCCTCCACCTCTTCACCCCTCAAGCTCTCTAGTTTCCTTCAAGCTTTTCTCATGTCATATTTTAATATAATCACTCAAACGTCCCATATATGAGTTATTTCTTCTCCACTTTTTTTTTGCTGAGGCAATTGGGGTTAAGTGACTTGCCCAGGATCACACAGCTAGGAAGTCTTAAGTGTTTGAGGCCAGATTCTTTTCTATTCTTTATGAGTATCTGTTATGAATCTAGTTTGTACCTATTTTTCTGTACCCATGCTGTTGTCATTGATGGAATGGAAGTGCCTCGAGAGCAGAAATGCTTCACTTTCAGTTTTTGAATCTCCAACACCTAGCACAGTGCTTGACACACAGTAGGCACTTTATAAATGCTTGGTGATGGGTTGATGTTGATTGATTCATTGACTAACAGAAGGTAGAAAGAGAGAAGAGGGAGAATCAATGAGAGGAGAAAAGGAGGGAAATAAGAGGAGCATAAATACCGAATGGTTGGTTAGACCCCACTTTTCTTCTAGACATCATGAGGCTTGGGATAAATTACTTCCTTTTGCTCATCTATAAAATGGGGCTAATAAAACTTACTTTTCCAGTATGACTTCATGAATTAAATTAGAGAAGAGACAGGAAAGTGCTCCTCCTTCCTGGATCAATATCTTATTATGGCAGAGAAACTTCCATAGCTCAATGAAACCATGAGCCATATGGTGCAGGATTACCCAACATGGACAGGTAACAACATGGACAAAGGTGATCTATTGCACTAGGAAATGAGCTCCAAGCCAGGATCTTTGCCAAGAAAACCCCATAGATAGTATTAAAGTGATAAAAGAAATGACAGGGGAGCCCCTGATGTCGGAAAGTATACAAAATGCTACAGGGGAAGAGCAGAAGGCGACGTCAAGTAGCTTCAGTACTAATGAGGCAGCTGGCCAAAGCCAGGAGGAAGCTCACCTGAAGATGCTTACAGTAACCAAAGGAGTGCTCAGTATGAACCTGGAATATAGTAAGATGCAAGCTACATGCAGTCAAACAGGAGGTGGAAGATTCAACATCAACATCCTGGGTATCAGGGAAGTAAAATGGATGGGAATAGGTGAGTTTAATTTGGATGATCACTTCATAGACGTGCAGGCAGGAATGGAACGGCCCTCTTAGTCAATGAAAGGGTGAGAAAAGCAGTTCTGGGATATAATCTCCAAAATCAAAGTAGACCATTCAGTAATACAAGTCTCCGCTCCAACCATTAATGCTGAAAAGACCAAAATTGATCAGTTTTATGAAGATCTACAACATTTAGAAATAACACCAAAAGAGATGTCACATTCATCAGTGGAGAATTGGAATATGAAAGTAGGAAATCAAAAGATAATTGGAATAAAAGACAAGTTTAACTTTGGAGTACAAAATGAAGCAGGGCAGAGACTAAGGGAGTTTTGTCCCCATAACCTATTGGTCATAAAAAAACACTCTTTTTCAATAACCCAAAGAGAGTCTCTACACATGGATCACCAGATGGTCAATATCAAAATCAGAATGATTATATACTTTGTAGTCAAAGGTGGAGAAGTTCTATATAGTTAAAATAAGACCTGGAGCTGTCTATGCTGATCATAAGTTTCTTATTGCAAAATTTGGACTTAAATTGAAGAAAATAGGGAAAACTATCAGACTAACATAAAAAAACTAAGATCTTGGCAACTGGTCCCATCACTTCTTGGCAAATAGAAGGAGAAGAAACGGAAGCAATGTCATATTTCATATTCTTGGGTCCAAAGATCATTGCAGATGGCAACTGCAGTCATGAAATTAAAGACTCTTAGTCTTTGGAAGGAAAACTCTGGCAAATCTGGACAGTGTACTAAAAAGCAGAGACATCACCTTGTTGATAAAGGTCCAAATAGTCAAAGCTATATAGTTTTTCTAGGAGTAATATATGTCTGGGGGGGGGGAGGAGGAAGTAACATATGGCTGTGAGAGTTGGATTATAGGGAAAGCCAAACACTGCAGAATCAACATTTTTAAATTGTAGTGCTCCAGAAGACTTTTGAAAGTCCTTTAGACAGCAAAGAGATCAAATCAGTTAATAATCAATGAAATTGATTCATACCATTCATTGGAAGATCAACTACTGAACTGAAGCTTAAATACTTTGGCCATAAATGAGAAGACAAGGACTCATTGGAAAAGATCCTGATGACCACAACATAGCATTTTAATGCTTTCTGTGAATGTTTGCTTGCATTTTGTTTTCCTTTTTAGATCGTTTTTTTCCTCTTTCTAGATCTGATTTTTCTTATGCAGCACATATTGGATTGATCATATATTTTAATATATTAAATATGTATTAGACTTCCTGACATCTAGGGGAAGGGGTGGAGGGAAGGAGGGAAAAATTTGGAAAAGAAAATTTTGCAAGGGTCAATGTAGAAAAATTACTCAAATGTTCTGAAATAAAAAGCTTTAATAAAAAAAAGATTTAAAAAATTTTTAAAAAGGAAAAGACGCTGATGATATAAAAGATTAAAGGAAACAAGGAAAAAGGGATGGCAGAGGATGAGATGGATAAATCAACGAATATGCACTTAGACAGATTTTGAGAACCAGTGGAGGATAGAAGGGCCTGGTGCTATGGTCCATAGGGTCAATGTAGAGCTGGATGTGACTGAATGTCTCAAAAATAACAGGAAGGCTCTTACTAAAAACCTCTAGGGACTTTGTCATATGGGTGAACAGGGCAACAAACTCAAAGTCAGAAGGTCTGACTTGGAACTCCTGCTCCAAATACTTTCTGTCTTTGTGCTCCACAGCAAACCAACTGTCTGAGCTTCCATTTTCTCCCCTGTAAAATGGAAATCTTAATCCTTTTATTTTTCACCTCACTGAGTTGTTTTCCTCAAGATACTATCAAAGGTGAGTTATTCTTCTTAACTTTTAAGCTCTGCTTTTTGGGGTTTTTTGAGGGGTGATAGTGAAACTTCTGACCCAGGATCAGGGGCCCGACTGCTGGTTTAGCATCAAGGGGCAATGCTGGTCTGTAGGGAACTGGTGTGGTACAGTGGAAAGTATACTGGATCTTTATCTGAATGATAATAATGATAATAGCAGCTAGCAATTATAAAGCACTTTACAAATACTATCTCATTTGATCCTTTACAACAGTCCTGGGAAGAAGATGCTATGAACACCCCCATTTTACAGACAAGGACACAGAGGTAGGCAGAGGTTAAGTGATACAACTGGTTAAGTGTTTGAGGCTGATTTTGAAATCAGGTCTTCCTAGTTCCAGCTGGGTTCAGGGTTCTAGACCTTGCATCTCCTGCTACTTCCCTTCCAGGTCTCAGTTTTTTCCTTCACAAAATGAAGAAGTTGGACTAGATCTCTGTAGGACCCAGGGGCAAGGCCCTTTTCCTGTCTGGACTTCAGTTTCCTCCTGCATTAAAGGAGGGACTTGGACTTCTCTTGGCTAGAACTCACATCCCATGACTTATTCTCACCCTCAGAGAGCTATCTGGGCTTGCTTTGGCCCAGGACAGATGCTATCCAAGAAACTCAAAGATTAGGCAATAAAGCAAATTGTGCTGCCCCAGGCTATGGGAGGATCATTGGCAAAACCCAAATCTTGGCTCAGCAGAGCTCCCTGCCATTTTTAACATTTAAGGCCAGGACTTGGGCCTAGGGTGGAGGGCAGTTCATGAGGAATTAAGATAATTGTGCAAAACCAATACAACTAAAATTATAAGAAAAGCAGAAAACAGGGTGGGGGGTGTGAAATTTGCAATAATTATCTCTGATAAAGGCTTCATTTCTCAAATATATAGAGAACAGAATCAAATTTATAAAAATACAAATCATTTCCCAATTGATAAATGGTTAAAGGATATGGATAGGCAGTTTTCAAAGAAATCAAAACTATCATCATATGAAAAAAGTCTCTACGTCACTATTGATTAAAGAAATGTAAATTGAAACAACTCTGTGGTACCATCTCACACTTATCAGATTGGTTAATATGACAAAGAAGGAAAATGTTGGATATTGGAGAGGATGTGGAAAAACTGGGACACAAATGCATTGTTGGTGGAGTTGAGAACTCATCCAACCATTCTGGAGAGCAATATGGAACTCTGCCCAAAGGGCATATAAGACTAAGATATTCTTTGATCCAAGAATATCGCTACTAAGTCTTTATCCCAAAAGCAAAGAATCTATTTATATAAAAAATATTTATAAGCAGCTCTTTTTGTGGTGGCTAAGAACTGGAAATCAAAGAAATACCCATCAGTTAGAGAATGACTAAACATAGTATATGAATGCAGTGGAGTATTACAAGAAATAATAAGCAGGATGACTTCAGAAATACCTGGAAAGATGAACTTCTTTTATGAACTGATGCATAGTGAAGTGAGCAGAACCAGGAGAATACTGTATACAGTAACAGCAATATTGTTTGATGAATAACTGTGACTGACTCTATTCTCAGCAATACAATGATCCAAGACAGCCCTAAAGGACTAATGATGAAGCTTACTATCTGTCTCCAGAGAAAGAACTGATATTGATTGAATGCAGGTACTGAAGCATGCTATTTTTCACTCTTTTCATTTTTTTTTCTTTTATTCAGATCTTCTTGAGCAAAATGACTAACATGGAAATGTTTTACATAATTGCACATGTATAAGCTATATCTGCATAGCCTCAAGAGGAGGAAGGGAAGGGAGAGAGAGACAGCATTTAGAACTCAAACCTTTAAATAAATGTTAAAAAATTAAAACATGTTTAAAGACGATTGTGGCTCACCTAGGCTTACAGAAGGCAATTCCAAGGCTACAGGGGATCTTACAGTACATATGTTCTCTGCCTTGCTCCGAGTTCTAGATTCTTTTCTACAAGTTCCCTCCCAGGGAATCATCCACCCTCTGCTTGCACACTTTTACAGATGGGGAGCTCACAACTGGTAGGACCATGGCTTTAAAGCTGGAAGGGGCCTTTGAGGTCTTAAGATCTAGCTTTCTTCATTTTACAGAGCATGAAAGGAAGAAAGGCAAATATGGACACTACCCAGGTAGTGACAGGCAGAGACAGGATTTATTACTGCATTATCCTGACATTTCATGGTGGCCAAGCCCTGTTAGCAAACTCTTCCTCCCGTCCAATTAAAATGGGTCTCCCTGGAACTTTTAGCTCTTTGGGTCCAGTCCTCCCTTCTGAAGTTGGCCGATTTTGTTGGTTTCACTAAAATGGGGAAATGATTCTGGCCCTTCCTTCTTCCCAGGCCTGGCAAAAGGAATAAACTTTAAAATGCTGCAAGAGAGGGAAGCTAGGTGATAGAAGAGTGCATAAATCACCGCCCTAGAGGCAAGATGTCCTTAGACATTTACTAGCTGTGTGATCCTGGGTAAGTCAACTTAACCCTAATTGCCTCAAAAATAAAAATGCAATTAAGATGCTGCAAGAGCTATTTTGCAGGAGGGAGAAGTTTTTAAGAGCTGGGAAGACCTCAGCCTGAGTCTCACCTGTCTTACCTATAGCTCTCCCAACCTTATCCCCATCCTCATCCTCACCCTCATGCTCATTCTCCCTACCTCCTAGAGTTGCTGTGAGCAAAGCAGTAGAGAAAGGTCTGTTATTGTTTTTTAAGAGATGAGGACACTGATCTATTATCCATATGTGGGGAAACCTGAGCTTAAACCCCATCCAAGCTTTATTCAGGAGACTTTCTTGGAATAAGACTCTAGGGTCGGAGCAAAAGCCGAAAAGGTATAAGGAGTCCAAGATTTGCCCCCAAGTTGACAAGCTCGGAGTCTACAATGGAGGAGGGTGGAGTTACGTTATAATTTTTACTCTTTCTCCAACCGGTCCCATCATGGATTCTGGGCGAGATGGCAGGGAGACAGGTACCCCTAGCGGCCTCCCTTGGGCAGATATTGATTGGAAGGTTTTCACAGGCAATGATTAAGAAGGGTAGGGAAAGTATGAGACTAAGGATATGTTCAGCCCTCTCTTTTTCCATGGCTCTTCTTCTCGCCGTGATATTATCCTCTTTAAAACCATTAGTAATAACAACTAGGTGGCACTATAGGGGATAGACCTCCAGGCCTGGAGTCAGAAGGCCCTGAGTTCAAATCCAGTCTGACATTTAGTGTGTGACTCTGGGCAAGGAGCTTAATCCTGCTTGCTTCCCACTTCCTAAAACTAATACCTGTTGTCTCATACAGAACACAGTCCCCTTCCCTTTCTCCCCTCCCCCATCTCTGCTTGGTTGAAAGCCTCCAATAAATCCATTACCCCTGAGAGCCAATGACCAAGAGCTTAATCTTTGAAACAGAAAGGCTTGTGTTCAAATCTGGGCTCTGTTATTTCCTATCCATGTGACTTTGGGCAAGTCACTTCCTCTTCTGATTGGGATGGATTTGGGATCTTAACATTTTGAGCCAAAGATATGAATCTTTAGTGGGAGAAATTCAGAAAATTGGAGGCTGACTTTTTTTTCCTTTGCCGGTGGTAGTAGGAAGGTGTTATGAGTCTAGACATCACTCCTCTTTGGGACCAGATGGCCTGGGGTGCCAGCAGAGTGTGGGGAGATCCTCAGGAGACCATGAAGGCTCATCTAGGGTGGCAACCCTCAACCTCCAGACCATCCCCAAGCCCATCCCCTCCACAGAGACTCACCTAAGACTCCCTCCAGACAGAGACTGGATCAGTTGAAGGTCTTTGTGATGTCACCAGGAGCTGGCATCCATGGGGGCAGCCGGCCAATGGGATCCCATCCCTCCCTGGCTGAAGTGTATGTCGGGGGTGGGGAAGACAGAGCAGGGAATACTGTTAAGAATCTGGGGCCTCTCTAGTCTTCCATGCTCTCTTGTTAGAAGAACTGATCTCTAAGATCCTTCCCAGTTCTGATCCCATATTCTCCTTCAGTGATGAACTCATTACTTTGTCTCTTCACTGATTTCTTCCAATGAGCTTATTTTTTTTTGATCAGTGATTTCACTGGTCTAGGGAATTCCCAGAAAGAAAAATCCTTCCACCCATTGATCTTCCTGGCTTCATGGAGCACTAAGAGGGGCCAAACGGATAAAAGAGCTGCTTTTTGGGATTGAATGAAAATTTTAGGAAGTCTGTAGGCTCACAGCATGTTTCCTCATGACAGCTCCTATAGCAGACAGGAAAATGGGGGTGATAGGTACTTTCTCTAATTCTAAATGGCTTGGATCTCCTCAGCCGGGTGATGGGTTCTGAGAGGATTTTGTTTCAAGAATTTGGGACATGGTGTCCCAATGGTGACATGGTGTCAAGGGGTGAAGAATCAGCTTTTTCCTGAAAGTTTCTTAATACCCTTTCCAAGGTAGACTGCTAGATGGCACAGTGCACCTGGAGTTGGAAAGATCTGATTCCAAATCCTACCTCAGATGCTTTTTAGCTGGGTGACCCTAGGCCAGTCCTTTATCTCCTCATAGTCTCAGTTCTTCATCTGTGAAATGGGACCTCCCAAGGCTATTGTGAAGCTTAAGTGACACAGGCATAAATCACTTTGAAAAACTTAAAGCAGTATGTAAACATTATTATTATAACTGCTCTTAAGTTTTTATGAATTGCAGAACATAGTTTGTTCTATAATAATAGTATGGTTTTAACAGTTTTCCGATTAAGTTCCTGGAGATATGTGGAGATCCATCTTTGTGGTTCTCTGTCAATCTCTGATGAGTAAATAGAGTCACTGGGTCAGGTCAGGTTTTGTTAAATATTCAGTAGATGATACATTCTCACAACTGGCAGCATCCTTGCTACCATATACCCACCATTTCCTTGCATAATCAACATTGATCACTAAGTCCATCATTTAAGGATGACCCTTCTCTAATTTCTGGTGTTCTTCATTGCCAGAAAAAACCTCTCCTTTTTTCCACAAACAAAATGACTAAGCCGTTTTTTTGTGGTGCCATTGTAAGCATCTGTGTCAACAGATTGTTCTCTGAGTTCATGCGGATGTCACCCACAGAGGGCCTTTTGATCCCTACCTCAGATTCTAGTAGTTTCACAGGCTCAATTCGGAGGTCCCATTTTCAGTGACACTGGACAAACCAATTGGTGTGAAGCTGTCAGCAGCCTCTATTAGTGCCTGGGGAAGTGCTGCCTTATTCTTCCAAGGTATTTCTGTCAGCTTTTTGCTTAATTAGCATGTTTGATAAGAATGTCTAACATTTTTTTCCTCCTTTGAATGCAATAGTATTATTATTATTTTTTTAATCATTGCTCTATTTGTGGTGACAAATGAAAATCAAGGTGGTACTTATCAATTGAGAAATGGCTGAATAAATTATGGTACTTAAGGGAATATTTCTGTACCACAAAAAAATGAAGGGAACCATTTCAGAGAATCCTGGGAAGATTGTTCGAGTTGTTGAAAAGTGAAGGGAACAGGGCAGAGGGCAATTTAAGCTTTGACAAGAGCACAGTAAAAAGCAACAGCTTTGAAAGATACAAGATCTTTGACCACCTCCATGCCCAATTCTGATCCCAAAGGGCTGAGGATAAAGAATATCATCCACCTCCTGACTCAGAATTCGGGATGAAACATGCGTTCTGGGATTTGACCAATATGGTGATTGATTCTGCTTGATGATCCGAGTCTGTAAGAAAGTTTTGATTTTCCATTAGGGTGGCAGAAGTGGGAGGGAGAGAAAGCAAAAGGTGATAATTAAGGAAATACAATTTAATGGAAAAAGTGAAACATTTCTCCAACTGCCTTAGGTTAACAAGCCCTGTGTTTTGTGAATTCTGTTAGGTCGGTGCTGCAATCATTGTTGAATGTTGGATTTGGATTTGGATTGATGATCTAATGCCGATAGGGGGATTTAAGGTTTGGAAAAAGCTTTATCCAGACATCCCAATGAGGTAGGAACTACCTAGCATTACTAGTATCTTCATTTAGAGAAAAAGAAACTGGCCTTAGAGAAAGTGATTTGCCCAGCATGACACAGGAGCCAGAGCCAGGTCTTCTGACAGCCAGTGCAGGATGCTTCACTGCTTTCCAGGATAGCACAGCTGCCTCCCAAGTGGGAATCTTGTCTCCCCCCTGGCCAGTAAGTTTCATGAAGGCAGGGACCACTAGTTTTCCTTATCCTTCTTGTAACATGACAATGGATAAGTGTTAAATAGGTTGCCTTCTTCAATACCCATTTAGCCCTATTGGCTGTCTTTAGTCTCTCCCTATTCCATTCTTTCCTTCATGTGGTGGTCAAAATGATATTCCTAAAACATAGATCTGAATGTGTCACTCTCCCTCTCAATAAGCTCCCATGGCTCCCTATTGCATTATCAAGTTCTTACAAGTGCTTGGCACATAGCAAGCACTTAATAAATGCTTCTCCTTCCTCTCTCCTTTCCCTTTCCCTTCCCTGACTTTCCCCTGACCAGCTGCTTTCCATCTCCTGATGGGTGTATCCCCGAAAGGGTCACTTCTATCTGCACCATCTGACCTCCATCCTTCTGTGATGAGGAAACCCTCTGCGCTGGAGGAAGTGGCCGGCCTTCAGACCTCAAGCCTTGCATCTTAGGATGTTTCTGTTTCCTAAGGGAAGGGGAAGAGGGGAGACAGTGGGAAGCTGGGCTTCTCCCTCCGCTGTCCCATCATCTGCCTGAGGAAGGAAAAGGAGTCTCAGAACCTTCCACCTGCCCATGGGCCTTCCTCCTCTGAGATGTTTCATTTTGCTTTCCACGAAAGGATGAATGTTCTTGCGTTTGGTCACTTACATATTCTAGTGAAGGATAACATTTAAAAAAACTAAGATCTTGGCAACTTGTTCCATCTCTTCCTGGCAAATAGAGGGAGAAGAAATGGAAGCAATGTCAGATTTTATATTCTGGGGTTCAAAGATCAATGCAGATGGCGACTGCAGCCATGAAATTAAAAATGCTTCTTCCCTGGAAGGAAAGCTGTGGCAAATCTGGACATTGTACTAAAAAGCAGAGACATCACCTTGCCAGCAAGGGGTCATACAGTTGGATTATAAGGAAAGCTGAGCACTGCAGAATCAGCGCTTTTGAATTGTGGCGCTGGAGAAGACTTCGGAAGGTCTCTTGGATAGCAAGGAGTTCCAATCAGTCAGTACTTAAAGAAACTGATTCATACTGAAGCAGTTTAAATAATTTAAATAATCTGGCCACATAATGCGAAGATGGGACTCATTAGAAAAGATTCTGATGTTGAGAAAGGATGAAGGCAAAAGAAGGGGATGGCAGGGGGTGACGTGGTTAGAGAGAGTTTGGATAGACTTTATTTATTTTATTTTATTTTATTTTATTTTTTTGCTGAGGCAATTGGGGTTAAGTGACTTGCCCAAGGTCACACAGCTAGGACATGTTAAGTGTCTGAAGTCACATTTGAACTCAGGTCTTCCTGACTTTTAGGGCTAGTGAGTGCTCTATCCACTGCACCACCTAACTGCCCCGAGCTTGGATAGACTTTAAAAGCTCCTGGAGTGTTCTGGTCCATGAAGTCATAGAGTTGGACATGAACAAACAACTTCACAGCAACAATAACACATCCCAGTGATTCTGAACCCCATTCCCCATATACCACTTGGTTCCCTACTTCTTATCCCCTTCCCACCCCAAAGTCCAAACCCATACTACTCACTATGTTCCCCGATAAGCTTTTTCATAAGCACAAACTTATCTCCATCTTGAATCTTTTCTTCTCCCAACCCTTCCATCTTTTAGCACTCACCGAGTGCTAGGGAATGTTAAGTGTCTGAGACCAGATTTGAACTCAGTCCTCCTGACTTCAGGGCTGGGGCTCTATCCACTATAGCGCCACCTAGCTGCCTGCTCCCATTCATTTTTGCAATAATTCTGTCCTACTGCAGTTAGAATAATTGTTTTGTTGACTCCCTAAAGTGGCTCCCTGCTGCTGATAGAGCCTTCCTGGCCACCTTTCCCAGTACCGGCTTCATATTCAGTCATTCTTCTTGGCTCACTGGTCAGTGTGGAGGAGTTAGGATACTCCCTGCTCCCTATGGCCACATCCAGGTTCTCCCCCTACCTCCATCACTTAGGAATCTCTATTGCTCTGAGGTCCATGTAAATCGTAGCTACCCTCCAATCAAAATCTTCTTAGCTGCCATCCACAGACCTCCAGATCTTCCTCAATGAGTTTGACACTTGGCTCCCATGTTTTTCTTCTACTCACGCTAGGAGCCTTCAATATATATGGATTCCCTCAAACTACCACTCGATTCCTCAACCTACTCCTGTGATCTCCTTTTTCAGTCCATCTCAGCCCCGCACAAGGATGGCCATACTCTTGATCCTGCCATCACCCACAATGCACCACCTCCATGTGCAAGGAGTTTGAAATCCCATTATCTGACCATAATCTCTTGTTTTGCACCTCTCCCTCTGACTTCCCTCACCAAACCCTATTCTTCATTCACACCATGACCCTCCATCCCTCCATCCCTCAGTTCTCTCCCAGGCCAACTCCCCTGAGCTAGCCACTCTCTCCTACGTACAAAGAGAAGAGTACAAAATTTAGGGAGGGAGAGAGGAGCCATCGCCATTTTGTACCCAGGACCCGTGTCTCCATCTCAGTTCTTAAATAGTTTACTTCCATTTCAGAGA
>JAJPUD010029923.1:0-13533 GCA_023553655.1 Myrmecobius fasciatus
TAAAAAAAAAACATAAACAATTTGTCCATGTTCAAACAGTTTGTCCATGTTGAGTTCCTATATATTACATTTTATGCTAAGTTCAGGTTTGGTTGATAGAAAGTCCTAAAAATCTACAAGTTTGTTGAATGTTCATTTTTTTCTCATTCAGAATTATAGTTTTGCTGGTTATGATATTTTTGGCAGCAGACCTAGTTCTTTTGTTTGTCAGTAGATACGATTTTAAGACCTGCCGTCTTTTATTGTAACTGCTGCTAAATCTTGTACAATTCTAATTGTAGCTCTAGAGTATTTGAATTGTTTTTTTCTTGTTTCTTGCAAAATCTTCTCTTTGATTGGGTTTTTTTTTCTTCAGAATTTGGCAATAATATTCCTGTGTGCTTTTCACAAAGGATCTTGTTGAGGTGGTGATTGTTGTATTTTTTCTATTTCTACTTTTCTCTCATGTTCTGTCACTTCCAGGACAATTTTCTAGGATTATTGCTTGCATTATTGTGTCAAGGTTCTTTTTTTGGCCATAACATTCTGGCAGTCCAATTATTCTTATATTGTCTCTTCTCGATCTGTTTTCCAGATCTATTTATTTGCTTATGAGATGTTTCACATTCTGTTCTATTTTCTCACTTTTTATAATTTGTTTTGTTATTTCTTGGTCTCATAGCTTCACTGGCTTCCCTTTGCTCGATTCTAATTTTCAAGGAGTTATTTTCATTTTTGAAACTTTATACCTCCTTTTCTAGTTGGTTAACTTTTTTTCATGATCTTGTTTTTCTTGGATAGTTTTATTTTATTTTATTTTTTCCTCAATGTCTCTCATTTGATTTTTGAATTCCTTTTTTGAGTTCTTCTATGAATTCTTTCTGGGCAGAGAGCCATTTCTTTGGGATAGAAACTTTTTTTTTTTAATATTTCAGTGTTCTCTTCTGAAGATGAACCCTAGTCTTTCCTGTTCCCATAATATGTTTCAGTGGTGGGGTTCTTCTTTGCCAGTTAATTTTTTAAATAAGAGGTAATAGTGTAAGCACCTTTAATTATGGGGTGGGGGGGATGGTGCCACAAGCTTCCCTTCAGCTCTCCATTCTGACCAGGAACCCTAAACCAAGAGCTCCCCACTCCTGCAAGTGCTCACAGCCAGCCGTGTCCTTGCCCCCTGCCTCTGTACTCACCAGGTGTTGGTTCCTTCTAGCTCAGGGCCTGTCTCCACAGGACCTGGTGTTCTCAGTCAGCCGAGGTTCACTTCATCTTTCCAGACTCTGTAAAATGAAAGTCTCTGTGGTTCCTGCTGAGGCTCCAGCCACTTCCAGATAGACTGAGGGGTCCCCACTTAATGCTTCTGAGGGACTAGTCCAGAGGTGTTTGTACTTAAGACAGGTTAATCCTTACCTGGGGTCTTTGTTCAGATTTTGTGGAGTTGTATCTGGAAGAGCCCTGTTTTGCCCCAAGTCGTTTTGGTTTTTCATCAGTCTATGATCGCCCTGGGGCCCAAATGTGTTCTATTTGTGGGGAAAATTGGGAAAACTTGAAATTTACCAACCTACTCTACCATCTTCCCAGAATCCTCCTTTTGCTTTATCTCTTTCAGGCTGTACTTTTGCCCAAACTGCAAGATTCTCTTTTTCTTAAAGGCTTGTAGATGTCTGGGAATCATTCTCTTATTCTGAATTTCCGTCCCAAGGATCCTTGTCATAACGTCTTTAATGGTGTTTCTTAGTTTGTTTCATGTTTTCTCATTTTTCCAGCCTACTTCTTAATTTTATATCAGAGCTGGGCTCTTCTCACTTCTAGGAGGAATGTCTGGGCTTAGCATGTATAATTATTGGGTCTTGCTTTAGGTTACTTATTCTAAAATCTTAGAGGCAAGCTCAGGTTGAGGACCTGTAAACTTCCAATACTCTCAAAGTAATATGATCCTGGAGAACCTAGCTTTGGATCTGAACAAGAATTCTGTCAACTTTTCCCCAGTTATCAATTCCAGTGACTGTTGGAATCAGCCACAATTAGTTTTTTGAGACTGCAGTTGGCTCAGAATCTTGCTATGATTATTCCATTGTTGCTGAGGCTGGAATCTAGAACTGAGTCCCTGCTTTGCTTCAGTGGTCAGAGTTCACTTCTAAAATTATTCCTCAATCAGTACACAGCTAGGGCCTGGTCTGAAACCATCGTCCTCTGACACCTCTAGGCACAAGTCCCTTCTTCAGTCCACCCTGGATCGGTGGTTTATACCTCAGCTGCCAGATGTCACCTGTTTCCACACTCTCTACTAGTTCAGGGACCCCTATTCTGGTGCTTCCTGCCTTGGGGCATAGCTTCTGTCCTTCTGTAGTCCTAACTCTATGTAGTGAGAATTTCATTCTTGAGAGCTTCTCATCTCTCTTGGGCTGATTTAAGTCAATTTTAGATACAATCTCTGCCTTCCCTTTCCTTTTGCCTTTCCTTTGTCTTCTACCTTTCTTCTCCCTCTTCCTCTCTTCCTCCTTCTCTCTTATCCTCCCTTCCTTTCTTCCCTTTCCATCCTTCCTTCTTTCGGCATCTTATCACTAATTACTAACTTTGTTTTCTCTTTTACCTAAGAAGTATAGTCAAACAAAAAAAAAAAAAACAATCTAATGTTAATCTTTCAGGATGCTCAGAAACAAGAAATTGAATGTCTTGAGGTTGATGGATCAAAGAACACTTGAGAGGGGGCTAGAAGGTGTAAGAAAATTAGAAAGATTAAGATGAGGAGAGGTGAAAATTTTTGAATGTCAGAGGATTGTATATTTGATCCTAGAGGTGATAGGGAGTCATAAGAGTTGATTGAGTGGTAGGTAGAAGGGTGCATAATGAGATCACACCTGTGTTTTGATGAGACCAGGAGTGCCTTCACCAGGATGGTGGCAGTGACAGAGTAGATATGTTACAAAAGTAAAATCAGTAATCCTTTGCAATAAATTATATAGAGAGTAAATAGTTGAGGATGACAGTTACTTTGCAAAACTGGGCAACTGGGAGGATGGTGGTACCATTGACTGTGATAGAGATATTTGGAAAAGGAAAGGCTTTTGAGTTAAGATAATCAGTTCATTGAGTTTAAGATGTGTATAGGATATCCATTTTGAGATGTCTGAAGGGTAGTTAGTGACAAAGTCAGCAGAGGAGTCAGAACTGGATAAGTAAATCTGAAAACCATCAGCATAGACATGACTGAATATCACCAAATGAAATAGTAAAAAGGGTCAGAGACTCACTGGGGGCAGAGACCCCCCCCAGTGCAGATCAGGGGGAGACACCCCATGGAAATCATAGGGTGAGATCCATGAAGGGATGATGGATAGAGAGCTGGAGACCAACAAAAAAGAAGACTTGGTGGAAGAGAGCAGAGTGTATGGAGATGAGGGCAGTGAGGGGCAGCTAGGTGGCGCAGTGGATAGAGCATCAGCTCTGAAGTCAGGAGGACCTGAGTTCAAATCTGCTCTCAGACCCTTAACATTCCCTAGCTGTGTGACCCTGGGCAAGTCACTTAACCCCAATTGCCTCAGCAAAAAGAAAAAAAAAAACAGGCAGTGAACTGAAGGAAGAAGATTCAGCAAAGGAGACTGAAGAGAACCAGTGAGGTAGTAGGGAAAAAAAGGAGAGAGTAATTTTCTGAAAATCTAGAAGAAAAGGATGATGGACAATGTCAAAGGCTGAAGAAGAGAGGTCCAGAAGGATGAAGAAAATCCTGGGAAGTTATGAGATTATTGGTACTTTGGAGATAGCAATTTTGGTTGAATGATGAGGCTGGAAGCCAGACTGTACAGAATTACCAAGAGAGTAAGAGGAAAGGAAGTGGCATCTATTGTAAATGGCCTTCTGAAGATATTTAGTTCCCAAAGACAGGAAAGATAGAGGGTGATCGTTATTGGGGATGAATGGATCAAATGAAGTTTGTTTATCTGTTTGTTTTTTGATGGGGACTACATGGAAATGTTTGTAGGCTGTAGGGAATGAGCAGAGGGAGATTGAAGATGAAAATTCTACCTGTGCCTCTAAGGTCTTTAATTTCTTACCTGAAACTTTTTGCCATGGAGAAGAATATGTTGGGATTCAAAGAAGACCCCCCAAAAGAGTGGGATTCCAGACCAGTGTTGTGAAGTGTCTCAAAAGAACTTGCAGACTGGGACCCATCTCCAAGTCAAGGGGCAAAGTTTATTATAATTAAAGGGGCTAAGTTCCAAAAGAATTTAGCAAAGAACCAGAAGCAAGAAGATAAATTTATTGGAAAAAGAAAGATCACGTGCTTCATGTTACTGAAAAGCTAATTTTATGGCTTAGAAGTAAAATTGAGGGGTGGTCTTAGAGGTGGAGTTGAAGAGTCTAATATTCTATGGCTTAGAAGTGGAGTTGCATCCCATTATTGAATTCTGTGCCTTAGATTGTCTCAGAAACTTTGTTATTACTGACATTATTATCTGACAGCCAGCATTATAGCATTATTTGTGGGAACTACAGTACTCCCAAGAACAGGGAGCCTTAAAGTCAGGTAGCCTTAGGGTTATCGATGCATCCTCTCTAGGAACTATACTACATCAAGTGGAAGGAATGGATCTGAGATGTCTTTCTAAAATAGAATTGACCTGACTTGGTACCCGATTGGATATAAGACACAAGGGAAAATTCAAAGATGTTGCCAAGATTTCATGTATATGAGATTGGGTGAATAGTAATGTCCTTGCAAAAATGGTGGAATCAAAGATGGAAACAGGTTTTGGGGAAAGAGAGTAATCTTGGTGTTATTGACGTATTGAATTTGAGATACTCATGGTACATCTTGGTGGTTGTAGCCTAAGGGTTGGCAATTGGAGATGTGAATCTGGGGACTGGGAAGGAGGTGAGGACTAAAAATCTAGAATTGGGAGTAATCTCTATAGAACCAGTCATCGAATCCATGTGAATGAATGAATGAGATTGCCAAGGAAGAGTGGAAAGAGATCAAGAAATGAAAGAACTTTGCAGAATACCCATCTTGAGGAATTATGAAAAGGCTGAGGAACAAAAAAAGGAGGTTGAAAAGGAATATCTAGAGAAGTAGGAGGAGATCAGCAAGGGAGATGACATTATCAAGGAGGGAGTATCAAGTCAGTGGTATCAAGTGCTGAAGGAAAGTCTAAGGGGAAAATTCATTTTGGTCATTAGGAAGTCTGATGATATTTGAAGGCTGAATACTATCTTGCAAGGGGCTGAAAAGATGATGAGTGATGAGGAAGTAGTAGATTAGAATATATACAACTTTTAAAATCATCTTTTCATAAGGAAAGTGAAGATTAATCTTTTCATAAGGACAAGGAAAATTAGGATAGTAATTAGAAGAGGTAGAATGACCAAGCAAAGGCATTTTTTATGTTTGGGATGACCTGAGCATGTTGGAAGGCAAATAGGAATATGCTGGTACATAGGAAGATGAAATAGAAAGTGGAATGGCAGAAGCAGGGGGGTCACATTTCATATCCCTCTCTCTGGGTGCATATGGCTTTCTTCACTGAACAATTGGAACTGGTTTGAGACATTTCATTGTTGGAGAGCCATGTCCATCAGAATTGATCCTCATATAGTCTTGTTGTTGCCGTGTATAATGATCTCCTGGTTCTGTTGATTTCACCCAGCATCAGTCCATGTAAGTCTCTCCAGGCCTCTCTGAAATCGTCCTGCTGGTCGTTTCTTACAGAACAATGATATCCCATAACATTCATATACCATAATTTATTCAGCCACTCTCCAATTGATGGGCATCCACTCAGTTTTTACAAAAAGGGCTGCTTACAAACATTCTTGCACATGGGGGCCCCTTTCCTTCCTTTAAGATCTCTTTGGGATATAGGCCCAATAGAAACACTGCTGGGTCAGAGAGTATGCACAGTTTGATAGCTTTCTGAGCATAGCTCCAAATTGCTCTCCAGAATGGCTGGATCCGTTCACAGTTCCACCAACAATGTATCAGTGCCCCAGTATTTCCACATCCCCACTAACATTCGTCATTATCTTTTCCTGTCATTTTAGCCAATCTGACAGATGTGTAGTGGTACCTCAGAGTTGTCTTAATTTGCATTTCTTTGATCAGTAGTGATTTGGAGCACCTTTTCATAGGACTAGAAATAGTTTTAATTTCATCATCTGAAAATTGTTCATATCCTTTGACCATTTATCGATTGGAGAATGGCTTGAATTTGCTGTGGAGCTCTTAGAGCTTGGTCAGACATCAAAGATGTCATCCCAACCCTAAATGCATACTGGCAGTTGCTAGTCATCCTGACTTTAGTTGCTAGAAGAGAGAGCGGGGCTGGTGACTTTGTACAGCTCTGGCTTACTTAAACCCAATTCCTGTGTCAGTCAAGACATCACTCTGTGATATTATTGATCCTCTTTGAAAACAAAAGACAAACAATAGGTTATCATCATCGTTGTTATTTTTTTGGAGCAGACCTGTGATGCTGGTGATATAGAGAACTCCCTGTGAGAAAATTTCTTCTAGAAGCAGCCAGATGATATGGTAAAGAAAGTTCCCAGCCTAGAGTCTGGAAGAGCTGCATTCAAATACACCTTCAGACACTTGCTAGCAGTGTGATCCTGGGCAATTCACTTCACCTATGTCTGCCTCAGTTTCCTCACCTTTAAAATGGGGATATAATAGCACCTCTATTCTAGGATTGGCATAAGGACCAAATAAGAAAATTTGTAAAGTACTTAGTAGAGTGCCTGGCTTGTAGAAAGTGCTTAAAAATGCTCCTCCCCTTGTGCTCCCTCTACCAATGCCAGTGGGCACCTGTGCTACACTGTTTAGTCTTAGAGAGTTGTCTAGAGACACTGAGAGGTGGAACAACTTATTGAAGGTCACATAGCCAATACATGTCAGAAGGCGTATTTGAATCCATGTCTTCCCAACTTTGAAGCCAACTCTCTATTCACCATGTATGTTTCTCCATAAGAATATATGAGGGTGAAGTAGCTAAGGTAAGTAGTACATCTATTGTCCCCATTTTACAGAAGAGGAAATATTTTATGGATGAGGCACAGAGATGCCTTGCCTCAGTTTACAATCTAGTAGATATCAAAGCTGAGATTCAAACTCAGTAAAGGTTAACAATATAAGCAAATTACATGGAAGAAACTACCTGTCAGACTTATCCATGGATAGAGGAAGAGTTCATAACCAAATAAGAGATATAGATAGGTTCGCAGAAGGCAAAACTGGCATTGATTACATAAGATTGACAAGGTTTGGCATAAACAAAACCAATGTAGCTAAAATTAGGAGAGAAGCAGGAAATTGATAGGGGTGGGGGTGATCTTTTTAGCAAATTTCTCTGATAAAAGTCTAATTTCTAAGGTATATATGGAACTGAGTCAAACTTGTAAGAATAAGAGGCATTCCCCAACTGATAAGTGGTTAAAGGATAAGAATAGGTCATTTTCAGAAGAAATCCAAGTTATCAATAGCCATATGAAAAAATGCTTTAAATTACTGATATGGGAAAGGAAAGGAATAAGCACTTATGTAACATTTTATGTGTGAGGCACAGTGATAAGAGCTTTACAAATACTATCTTATTTTATAATGAAAAAATGCTAATTAAAACAACTCTGAGGTACCCTCTCACACCCAACAGATTGGCAGAGTTGACAAAAAAAGAAAATGACAAATGTTGGAGGAACCATAAAAAAACCATTGTTGGTGGAGTTGTGGAATGGTTCAATTATTGTGGAGAACAATTTGGAATTATACCCCAAAAGCTATTAAATATTTATCCAGCAATAACAAGAGTAGGTCTATACTCAAAGAGGTCAAAAAGAAGAAAATGACTCATATGTAGAAAAAATATTTCTAGTAGCTCTTTTTGTGTGTGTGTGTGTGTGTGTGTGTGTGTGTTAGCTAAGAGTTAGAAACTGAGGGAGGGGCATCAGTTGGGGAATGGTTGAACAAGTTAAGGTATATGATGGTGATGAAAGACTATTGTGCTATTAAAATGATGAAAGGATGGTTTTAGAAAAACCTGAGAAGACTTATGAGCTGATTCAAGGTGAAGTGATTAGAACCAGAATAATTTATACAGTAACAGCATTATTGTATGATAATCAACTCTAATCAATACAATGCATCATTAACTGTTTTGAAGGACTCAAGATGAAACATGCTATCTTCCCTCCAGATAGTGAAGTGATGAACTCAGAGGGCAGAGTGGAGCATCTTTCCTTTTCTTGTTTTTCCTCCCATCTCCTACTCTCCCCTCATCCTTCTTTTATTGCTCTCCCTCTTTTTCCTTCCTTCCATTCCCCTTTCCTCCATTCTTTCAGGTTGAAGATGCCTTTTGGCTTTGAGTTTTTACCGCTCTCTGTCTTCTCTCTAGAGAATATGTGTTTCTGTTCCCTGCTGAAAGCATGTCTCCTGTTGGGGAAGTAGGATCTTCTGAACAGTAGCTGATGTGATGGGGAAGGAGAGAAAAATTCCCAACCCCTCCATCCTCAGTAACTCTCACCTGGCTCCTGCTAGAAATACCTTTGGAATTGGGGAGCTCAGTTTTTAAGAGTATGACTAATTGTAACCCAGTCAGGAAAACATTATTTTTATACTTTGTAAAGGAATAAAGGGCATAGGTATTCTCTTGTTGTTTGATTACTACCTCATTATCTGCCCCATATTAATGAGATTACATCCTGGGCTTCTTGAGTTGAGGATTTGCTTAGACATTGTTCTTTTCCATGATATTCCCTTTTGCTCTAACTGTATAACTATGTGTACATATATTGGATTTAACATATAATTTAACATATTTAACGTATATTGGACTACTACCTGCCATCTAGGGGAGGGGTTGGGGGAAGGAGGGGATAATTTGGAACAGAAAGTTTTGCAAGGGCCAATGTTGAAAAATTACCCATACATATGTTTTGTAAATAAAAAACTTTAATAAAAATATTTTGATTAAAAAAAGATATTTCTTCTTGCTTTTTTCATTAGTAGGCTGCCCATTTGGGATGACTGTATTTATGGTAGCTTTGAGTTTTTGGAAACAAAATACTAGAGCCAGAAGTGACTGGAGACTTCATGTAGTCCAACTCCTTCATTCTACAGATGGGAAAACAGTGAGCCATGGAAGGGATGAGACTTGTTTCAGTTCATGACAATCCCAAGACTAGAATCTAGGTCTCCAGAACTAGCAGACCAGTTCTCCTCATGCTGCTACTTTGGCTGAGGGTGAATCCTTGGATGGATTTATGATCTCATTAATGTAAATCTTCCCCCCAAAATGTAAATGGCAACTCATTACTCTGTTAGTCTTGTCCAATTCTTGCTCACCCTCACCCCAAAATCTACCCTGGGGGGATCCACATATTCCAATAATCTAGCCTCTTGACACATTATTTAAGAGCAAGATGGCTGCTCTAAATGGCTGGCTCAGAAATTCTCGATTTAAAAATGGTTTCATTCTAGAGCCATTTCTTAACTTAAGGAAAACCCAATGACCTGTACAAGTTTCTCTGATAAAGATCTGTTATCCAAGATATAATGTATAAAGGATTATTTTACATTTATAAGCCATAGTCAATGCACATGTATGAACAGGAAGTTTCCCATGAAAGAAATCCAAGTTATCAATGACCACATGAAAAATATTCTAATTTACTACTACTAAGAGGAAAACAAATTGAAGTAGCCTTAAAACAGCATATTCATCATCCTGGTAAAGATGACAAAAGAGGAAAATAAGCATGCTGGTGGGGCTGTAGGAAAACAGGCACACTAGTGATCCTGTGAATTGGTCTAGCCATGTAGGAAAGAGTTCTGAGACCATAGATGGGCTGCTTCAGGAAGGGAAATTCTACAGCAAAGTCAGGTGGCCGTTTGTCAGGTGAGTTATAGAATGGATTCTTGCTCAGGTGTGCACTAGGTTAGATGGCTGCTCTGTGGTTTGGTGCAAAGACTATAGGAAAGCCTTTCCGCATGGGCTTAGTGGTGTCTGTAATCTCACAATTAACAGAGGACTCACCAGGGATGTTGGGATATGTAATGGAAAGAATATTAAATTGAAAGGTGAAAAATTTGGGTTTGCTTGTGTGTGATTTTGGTCAACTTGCACAACTTCTGAGCTTTTTTATCCTCATCACTAAACTGAGAGGGCACACTAGTTGATTTCTGAGGTCTCTTCCAGCTTTAAATTTACTATTATGACCACATTGACTGTAGGAGGAGAAATGTGTTGGTCCTCTCAGCTCTCCAAGGCCATCTGTTGAATCATAGGGGATTTGGAAACTCTTATCGGTGGAGGGAGTACTCATGCCCATGAAATTCAAGGTTCCTGAAGTATTAATGTCTAGGCAGACAGAGAAGAAGAGACCCTAAGTATTCATTTGGGTGAATGGGATGGAGTTTTTACAAAGCATCATTTTTAGATGCATTTGGGAGATAGAAACCTCTTGGATAATAATACAGAGCTAAAGCACTTATTTCTTGCAATATGCGTCATGGTGCTAAGTACTGGAAGACAAGTACAAATAGAAGCGAGGGGCTTATGTTCTAATGGGGGAGGGAGGGAACTGGAAGATGGAGTATTCAGTGACCAAAATAGCATGTAGATAGTGAGAAATGGCTCTGGCCTGGTTTTAGGCACTATGAGGTGAAACCTATGAGAGTTCACTGTCTTGGGAGAAGAATCCTAGGTGTTGGTGGACAGTAGGAGAGCAAGATGAGGATGAGGCAGCAGAGTATGGTGTGGAGATAGCTAGGAGACCAGAGTAACAATTGATCAGTCTCTAGTGCTGATTAAATCCCTGTACAAGAAGAAACGACCCAGCAGGAGGATTTCAGAGAGGATTGGAGAGACTTGCATGAACTGATGCTGAGTGAAATCAGCAGAACCAGGAGAACATTATACACGGCAACAACAATACTATATGACGATCAATTCTGATGGACGTGGCTCTTCTCAGCAATGAGGTGATTCAAACCAGTTCCAATTGTTCACGGATGAAGAGACCCAAGGAGAGGCCTGTGGGAGCTGAAATGTGGACCACAACATAGCATTTTCACTTTTGTTGTTGTTGTTGTTTGCTTGTATTTTATTTTCTTTTTCATTTTTTTCCTGTTTGATTTGATTTTTCTTGTGCAGCAAGATAATCATATAAATATGTATGCACATATTAGATTTAACATGTATTTCCACCATGTTTAACATACTGGATTACCTGCCATATGGGGGAGGAGGTGGGAGAAGAGGGGGAAAATTGGAACACAAGGTTTTATGTTGAAAAATTATCAATGCATATGTTTTGAAAATAAAAAGGTTTAATAAAAAAAAGAAGAAAAGAAATACCTGTACAAGGTGCCAGGCACTAGAGCACAAGGTGCCAGGCACTGGAGCGCAAGGTGCCAGGCACTGGAGTGCAAGGTGCCAGGCATTGGAGCGCTAGGTGCCTGGGAGATGGACATAAAAGCAAAGCAAGCTCCTCCCTACCTAATGAGCAGAAAGTATACTTAATTTAGGTATATTCAAACCTGATACTTGCTCATTTGGTAATGGGAACTGTAAGCTGAGCCTCAAAGTTCCTGAGGTTTCCAAGAAGTGGAGGTGTGGAGTGGGACAGCGTTCAATGGATGAGTGGCAGCTGGTTCAAGGTTGTGGAGGTAGAAGATGGAACCAGTTTGGATGAGCCATGGATGCATGGAAAAAGGGTCATGCATAATAAGGAAGGAAAAGTAGAACAGGACCAGTGTAGAAAGAGTTTCACATTGATATGGGTAATCTTTCTTTTCTTTTTTTTTATTAAAACTTTTTATTTGCAAAACATATGTATGGGCAATTCTTCAACATTAACCCTTACAAAGCTTTCTGTTACAAATTTCCCGCCCCCCCCCTAGTCCCCACCCCTCCCCTAGATGGCAGGAAATCCACTCCATGTTAATTATGTTAAAATACTTGACAAATAGAATATATGGATACAGATTTCCACCCATGATATGGGTAATCTTTCTAACAGTGTGCATCCCAGTTGCTGTGGACAAAAAATTCATTATTTTGTAGGCAACCTGGTGATGGTCAATCTTGAATTTAGGTGAGTGAAGCCTCGAATAGCAGATACACAGCCCAGTCCATGGCTAGGCTCTCCTTTTGAACCCTTTCCAGCTTGGTGAACCCTGGCAGAGCCCCCAGGGGCCTCTCCATACCACAATGAGACATCAGAGAAGGGTGGCAGTCAAGACAGGCAAATGGGCTATGCATTCTGGGAACTGAGTGGAACTCGCACAACCCCGAAAAAAAGTTACCCCACCCTGTGGCTTTGGCTGTTGTTGTTGTTGGGGGTTTTTTGTGTGCCATTGTAAAGTTGTGGTTTGAAACTAACAGATGCCGTTGTTATTTTAGGAACAGTCATGGCCTGCAGCAGCAGCCAAGTGGGGTTTGAGGTTTGGCTTTTCGTGTTTGCTTTGTTGCACTTCAGTTTAAGGCAGCCTGGGCTGCTGTGGAAGGCCTTTCGCCCTCATTCAAACATTAAAAAGTGATTGGCAGAGAAACTTTGCCAATTTGCTCAGCTCCAGGCTTCCCTGACCCTCTCATACCTCCCCTTGTTCCTTCTGAGATACCCCCAAAGGAGTGGAGCTGAACAGAGGCGTTTGACTGCCATGCGATGGTGGCAGATTGTGCCAGCAGGAGAACACTGATGTGGGCATTTTTGCAACCAATTCATGAACCCTTCCTTCCAAATTATCTTCTGCAATCTTTTGAAGAAATGAGTTTGCAAAGCCATCCAAACTAGCAGGAGAGTTTTTTTTTAAATAATTCTCTTTTTAAAATTAATTAATTATTGAAGAATGTTTATTTTCAAAACACATGCATAGATAATTTTCAGCACTCACCCTTAAAAAACCTTGTGTTCCCAATTTTCCCCTCTCTTTCCACTATCTCCTTCTGTAGATGGCAAGTAATCCAATATAAGTGAAATATGTGCAATTCTTCTATATATATTTCCATCATTATCATGCTGCACAAGAAAAATCAGATCAAAAAGGAAAAAATAAGAAAGACAATAAAATGCAAGCAAACAACAACACAAAGAGTAAAAATGCTATGTTGTAATCCACACTGAGTTCCCACAATGTTCTCTCTGGGTGTAGATGGATCTTTTAATGACAGGACCATTGGAACTGATTTCAGTCATCTCATTGTTAGAACGAGTCACGTCCATCAGAATTAATCATCATATATCATTGCAGTTGTTGTGTACAATGATCTCTTGGTTCTGCTCATTTCCCTTAGCATCAGTTCATGTAAGTCTTTCAGGCCTTTCTGAAATCCTCCTGTTGGTCATTTCTTTTTTTTTTCTTTTGCTTTTTGCTGAGGCAATTGGGGTTAAGTGACTTGCCCAGGGTCACACAGCTAGGGAATGTCAAGTGTCTGAGACCAGATTTGAACTCAGGTCCTCTTGACTTCAGGGCTGGTGCTCTATCTGTTGGTCGTTTCTTACAAAACAATAATATTCTATAACATTCATATACCATAATTTATTCAGCCATTCTCCAATTGATAG
>JAJPUD010029924.1:0-13533 GCA_023553655.1 Myrmecobius fasciatus
CCACAACATAACATTCTCATACTCCTTGATTGATGTTTGCTTACATTATGTTTCCTTTATCTGATATATTGTTTGTGTAGATAAGATTTTTCTTGCACAACAATGATAAGTTTGGAAATATGTATACACACATAACTAACATGTAGTGGATATCCTGCCATCTAGGGGAGGGGTGGGGAGTTGGGGGGAAAAATTTGTAACGGAAAGCTATGTAAGGGTTATTGTTGAAGAATTACCCACACATATGTTATGCAAATAAAATAAAATAAAAAAAAATACACACACACACACACACACAAAAAAAATGGAATCACAAAGGGTCAAACACAGCTAAACAATTTAACGGGAAGCTCTTTATCACTTAAAATCACTTCTTACTATCTTAAATAATGAATAGAAAGTTATAGGTCAAATCAAATTTCTTTGATTACTAAAAATAAAGGATAAGACCAAAGTTAAAATTAGGATGGGATACCTAGATAGGAAACAAGGTCAACATGAGGATGAACAGAAAACCTGAAGGCCTAGTAAAAAGAAGTAGCTCAAGGTTACAGGCTTGACTCTAAAATGAGATTACAACATCAGGAATTAGTTTTCTCAATATGCTGCACTGTTACCTCTAGAATGTGTGAGTTCATCAAAAATAATATCTGTATTCTTACCTCATTTGATTACTGTCAGGTAGTTGTTATAAATCTTAAACAGATTCACATATCAGAGGTATTATTGTAACACCCAATACTTTCTAGATCCTTGATTAGTCCAGTAAATTCCAAAGTTATTTGAGAAGTAAGTTATTTTCAAAACTGACCACAAACTTCTCATTGGAAACTGGCCCTGAGAAGAAAGTGTTGGTGGCTACAGAGCTCTCCAGGCAGTTTTCTATGAATGATCTGGGAGCAAAGGATGACAGCAACAAAAGATAAATTATATGTCTTAAGAATTTTAGACACGAGTATTATACTACGTAAATAAAGGTTTGATTTTATCATGCTCTCATAAGTAAACTTCGGAATCTCCCTATACCTCCAAGATCAAACAGAAATTCTGTTTGGCTTCTAGCACCATTATCATCTGGTCCCTTGTCACTTTGGTCATCTCTTTACCTCCTTTTCCTTTCCATGTATTTACTGGACTTCCTGTGTTTCCCTAAAGATGACATGCCAACACCTCAATATGAACATATCTTTGGTTGTCCCCCTGCCTCAAATTCTCCTCCTCATTTCCTTAGCTTCCTTCAAGTCTCAATGAAAGTTTCTACTTCTACAAGAAGCCTTTCCCAACCTTCCTTAATCTTAGTGTCTTTCCTCTGAGATGCCCCCAAATTATTGATTCTGTGAATGAATGTATACAAATATAATTTCCATAAACATTTTGCATGCTTTTTTCCTTTTTGACTTTGAACTTCTTGAGAAGTTCAAATGTGCCTGGCATATTTATAGCACTTAATATATGTTAGATGACTATTACGGTTTTCAATCATTTAAAAAGCATTTAGGTTCTTAATATGTTGTGCTAGACAACAGGTAGACACTGAGGAACAAATATAAAAGAAAGAAAAAGCATTACTAAGACAATCCATCTCCTCGAGAAGCTAACATTCCCTTGGCATTCCTTCAAGAAATTATCATTTTCTTGGGATACAACAGAGCATCATAGAATAAGAGATGGGAGGGACCACAGAGATCACCTACTACAATCACTAGGGAAATTAAATGATCTGCCTCAGTGTACTGTTCCCCTTCCCACATTCTCTAATATAACCTAACTGAACTACTCTGTTTTTTATGATGATTCTCCATCACTGTACATTCCCCACACCTAAAATACACACTCCTCACTTCATTTCTACTTTATAGAATCTCTAATCCCCTTAAAATACAAAGTTCAAATGTCACCTCCTATATGTTAACTTAGAATCAGGCTTTGCTGTTCCTGTCCACTACTATCACTCTTTTTAATTATCATATATTAACTTTGTTTTCATTGGTAGGTACAGGCCTCTCCTGTTTGTTGACTCCAGTGCTCTGGGAACTCTCTCTAGGCATGAGAAGAGTTTGTATAAAAGGAAGAGATGCTAGGTCAGACAACCAAGAGGTCAGTTTGGCTTGATCACATGGGGAGAATAATAGGTCATAAGTTTAGAAAAGGAGGCTGAAGCCAGACTCGGATAAGTTTGAAGCAGGATTTTTTTTTTAAATCATGAACCCTTCTGAGCAGACAAATGCCATGGTTAATTTACTTTTCAGTAGAAAACCTTCTATTGAAGGCACACTTAACGATCTCTTTTAAATGTTTGAAAGCATTAAGACTGTTTGGAACTATCTTCCTTTTTCTATAGTAAACATAACTAATATTTCGTGTATAAGATGAATTACATAGTTTATATAATTCAATCTCACTTTCAAGCAAGAGATGCAGCCTTTTTGTTTTTTTCACATAGATTTCACATATGTTTTATTCACATAGATTTATCTCTAGAATAATATATACCTCATCAAAAAAGTTATATAACATAATTTAAGGGGAAAAAATATATACCATCCTATCTGAGACTGCAGCAACATTTTAAAAGTTATAATTAGGGTTAGATAATCTTCAGAATCTTAAGAAAACATTAGCAATACTTTAACCTTTTTTATAACAATGAAGCCTTGAAAGGGTGAGCGTAGAACAAATATATTCTCAACTGTTTTACTTTAAAAACCTGATTATTTATCCTACAAAGCACACAATTACTTTTCTATTCCTTAGAGAACCCAAATACTTTTTTCTAAACTGGCTGGGAGTGTTCTCCCATTCTTTATAGTTACAAAATGATTTACTAAATAATGATGCCTCTTTGAATTATAAACTTCTGAGCCCTAAAGTGTTTGGTAATATGGGTGATGGAAACTTTGCTACCTAGAGAAGCATACAAGCAATGCACATAATTCTTATATGCTCAAAATAGACTATGTAGAGGTATCAAGACAAGAAAGAAGTACCTCCCAAAGAATTCTGAAAATATTTATTTTATCTCTAATTATTATTTATTTGGAAGTGGTCTCTTTAGTTTCAGCTTCAAATTTCCTGTTTTCAATTCTCTTTTAACAAGTTAGTTAGTGGTTCACAAACACACTTTAGTGCCTTACTACTGCAGAACTGGAACAAGCTAATCAAGATTATATAATTACATAAAAGATAAAATCGCAAAATAAATTTAAAAATAGTTAAAGTGCCTTATTGAAACATCTAATTCAACTTTCTCAATTACAGATGAGTAAACTAAGGCCCAAAGAGAAAACAAGATTTTTTTTCTCCAAAAGATAAAGAACAGAAGACTATAGATCTTGAGGAAATTGCAAAAGGTGCTAGAACAAAATTCCTCGTTTATTTATAAAGTTGAAATAAAAAACGGATTTCTATATCATCCAAATACAATATATCAGGGAAAGGAAATATTCTCTAAAATAATTCTAAGTACATTTATTGTGCTGTGCATTTTTTCCTTAATTTTGCACCTTTAAAACAATGAAGTACTTCCATTTTGAACTATAACTTAAAGGGGTGGATTTTATCCTGTGTTTTTTTTTAAATATCTAAATATATTTTTAAAAATTTTGACAATTTACAAAGAGAAAGCAAAAATATATGAACCTATGTCTAGTAATTCCAATTTCAATTTTTCCTTTCAAAGGAAAGATTTCTTTCAAAAACTATAATCTCTAGCTTATCTTTTCTTAAAATATTCAAACAGGTCTGTGATTTCATGAATGGGAATACTCCTTTCAAGAACACAGCCAGTCACTCATACAAACTTGTCTGTCCTGTTCCACTTATCCAAGTCTTTGCATAAGTTCACCACAAGCAATCTAACCAGGTGGAGCTCCTCTTCAACTATGATACTTGCAGAATATCAATAGCATATGAGATCAAATGGGATATTTGATATTTTATCCCATATTAAATATGGGATAAGGTATGTAAAGCATTTTGCAAACTTTAATAGGCTATAGAAATGGGCTTGCTATCATTACAATATGATCAGTTCCCTGTCCTTTTTTCATTCATATGTTTCTTTGATGATAGCTTTTAAACTGATTCTTCTTCACAATTAGATATTTGTGATGTAATTTAGCTTGCTCATATCCAAACAGTACTTATCTATTGCCCTCAGGATGATACTCAATTACCAATTCTTTGGAAACTATAGTATTTTGTGATTTATATTTACACAGCAAAAGGACACTGGCATAAAAAATATAGGTATGTTTCAGATAAGTATTTGAAGTCATTAAAAGAATCGTGTAATTTCTCAAAGGAAATCCATCCTATTAATTTTATTGATTAATCCTTGACCCAATTCATTATCATTTTAAGTTTCTATGCAAGATATAATAGTAATGGGTAAACTCCATGTTACCCGCTGTCCACTGAACTACATATCAATCTGGACAATAGCATTCTACTCTTTTTATTGGTGTAGTTTGTCCTTTGTTTTTGAAGAGGACCAGTGACATCATGGGATGGTTTTTTACTTGTGCATGAATTAGATTTAGTGAGGCAGAGTTGCACAAAGACATCTTGCCCCATTCTCTCTTCCTGAGTCATGGAAGTCCAGTGGCAAGACAACATTCAGAGCAACTGGCAGTAGCGTGGGATGGATGATGTCGGGATCTTTGATGTCTAACCAAGTTCACCAAGCACTCCACAGCACTTACTTCAGCTACCTTTGCAGTCCTTGGTACAAACTGTTCACACCCATCGATTTCATCAGATGAAATCTTCACATGTTTAGAGGTAGACATCCCCTTATCTCACTGAAGGGTTTGAGGCTCAGCAGTTACCCTCAACCTGGTCTAGCCTGTCTGCCAAGACATTTTATTTGTATGTGGCAGCTGCTAATATTCCAGCTATTTGGAGCCACAGATGACAGTTGGATGAAACAGGTAGACATGAAAGGTGGAGGGGCAAGCCTTCATGCTAGAGGTACTAGTCCCTCCTAGAATACTATACACCCCATTGCATCCTGGTAGTATATTTATGTATGCTGTATATATTACTACATGATATATTTCTGCATACCATTCCCTGTTATAGCTAAACTCTTTTGAGTAGTTATACAGCTCATTCAGGAAACTAAATGTTCCAAAGTTTGATACAATTAATACAATGCTATTTTCAAACAAAAACATCCAGAGGATCTCACCGACTTGTATTGTGCCATAGAAACCCATTAGCAGTCTGGTAAAACATATGGGCCCCTTCTAAGAATCATGTTCTTAAATAAAGGAAGGAAGTACTACATTTTAATTAGGCAGCTTATTCAGTCTTTAAAGAAATACTGTCCAGACAGCCCTTTTTGTAGTGGCAAGAAACTAGTATCTGAATGGATGCCCATCAACTGGAGAATGGCTGAATAAAATATGGTATATGAATGTTATGGAATATTATTGTTCTGTAAGAAACAATCAGCAAGATGATTTCAGAAAAGTCTGGAGAGACTTACATGAACTGATACTAAGTGAAATGAGCAGAACCAGGAGATCATTATAATACACGGCAACAACAAGACTATAGGATGATCAATTCTGATGGATATGGTTCTCTTCAACAGTGAGATGATTCAAACCAGTTCCTATTGTTCAGAGATGAAGAGAGCCAGCCACACCCAGAAAGAGGCCTGTGGGAACTGAGTGTGGACCACAACATAGCATTTTCACTTTCTATTGTTGCTTGCTTGCATTTTGTTTTCTCAGATTTTTTTTTTCCCTTTTTGATCTGATTTTTCATGTGCAGCAAGATAATGGTATAAATATGTATACATATATTGGATTTAACATATATTGGACTACCTGCCATCTAGGGAAGTGGGTGGGGGGAAGAAGGGAAAATTTGGAATGGAAGGTTTTACAAAGGTCAATGCTGAAAAATTATTCATGCCTATGTTTTGTGAATAAAAAGCTTTAATTAAAAAAGAAAGAAAGAAAGAAAGAAATACTGTCCAAAGCACCAGCCCTGAAACCAGGAGAACCTGTGTTCAAATCTGACCTTAGACACTGAACACTTCCTGGCTGTCTCATGCTGGGCAAGTCACAACTCTAATTGCTTCAGGAAAAAAAAAAAAAAAAAAAGTCCTTTAGTGAACCAAACACATTTTCATAACCAACAAATGATAAATACAATAGGTACTTAAATTATTTTCCATCTTTCAGTAGTCTTTCAATTGGGGTTAAGTGATTTACCCAGAATCACACTGCTAAATGTCTAAGGATGACTACACACCTGTCAGATTGGCTAAAATGACAGGAAATGATAATGATAACTGTTGGAGGGGATGTGGGAAAACTGGGACACTGATACATTGTTGGTGGAACTGTGAACGGATCCAACCATTCTGGAGAGCAATTTGGAGCTATGCTCAAAAAGTTGTCAAACTGTGCATACCCTTTGACCCAGCAGTGTTTCTACTGGGCCCATATCCCAAAGAGATCTTAAAGGAGGGAAAGGGACCCACATGTGCAAAAATGTTTGTGGCAGCCCTTTTTGTAGTGGCAAGAAACTGGAAATTGAAAGGATGCCCATCAATTGGAGAATGGATGAATAAATTATGGTATATGAATATTATGGAATATTATTGCTCCGTAAGAAATGACCAGCAGGATGATTTCAGAGAGCCTGGAGGGACTTGCATGAACTGATGCTGAGTGAAGCGAGCAGAACCAGGAGATCATCATACACAGCAACAACAATATTACATGATGATCAATTCTGATGGACATGGCTCTCTGCAACAAAGAATTGTCTCAAACCAGTTCCAATTGTTCACTGAAGAAAACCATATACACCCAGAGAGAGGGAAATGAAATATGGACCACAACGTAACATTTTCATGATCTCTACTGACATTTGCTTGCATTGTGTTGCCTTTCTCTGATTCTTTTTTTTTCTTGTAGATAGGATTTTTCTTGCATAACTTCTCAAGCATTTCAACATTATTAACATGTAGTGGACTTCCTGCCATCTAGGGGAGGGGAGGGGACTGGGGGTAAAATTTGTAATGGAAAGCTTTGTAAAGATCAATGTTGGGGAACTACCCATACATATGTTATACAAATAAAAAAAAAAGATCAATGTTGGGGAACTACCCACATATATGTTATACAAATAAAAAGCTTTAATAATAATAAAAAAAAAGATCGTCTAAACAGCAGGTAAAGGTGGTCCAGCTTCCCAGATACCCAGGGTTAAGTTTATTTAAGTTTTCTCACAATTCTTACAATTGAATAAAGTTTTCTCCCAAGACTGAAAAAAAAAAAAAAAGAAAAGAAAAGAAAAGAAAAGACCAACAGGAGGATTTCAGAGAGGCCTGGAGAGACTTGCATGAACTCATGCTGAATGAAATCAGCAGAACCAGGAGAACATTATACACAGCAACAAGACTATACGATGACCAATTTTGATGGACATGGTTCTCTTCAACAATGATGTGATTCAAACCAGTTGTTCAGCGATGAAGATAGTCATATACATCCAGAGAGAGGCCTGTGGGAACTGAGTGTGAACCACAACACAGAATTTTAACGCTTTCTGTGAATATTTCCATGCATTTTGTTTTCCTTCTTAGGTTGTTTTTTCTTCTTCTCTTTCTAGATCTGATGTTTCTTGTGCAGTAAGATAACTGTATAGATATGTATATATGTATTGTATTTGTCATATAATTTATCCTATTTAGCATGTATTAGATTACCTGTCATCTAGGGGTGGGGGGAAGGAGGGGAGAAGCTTGGGAAAAAAAAGTTTTTGCAAAGGTCAAGGTAGAAAAATCACTCATGTTTTGTAAATAAAAAGCTTTATATAGAAAATAAATAAAAAAAATAAATGTCTAAGGATGGAATGTGAATTCAGGTGCTCCTGATTTCAAGATAGGTGCTCTATCAACTGTGCTACCTAGATGTCCTATGTATATATTATTCTCAAAAGCATTATGTGGGTGGAAAATTAGGAATATGGGGCAGCAGTCATCATTGTTCATCCTTCAGTTACCTTGAGACTTGATCATTCATTACTCTCAAAATTGTGCTACTTTCAACAAGGACTTTTAAGCCATATAAATCATATGACAATCTTGTTTAAAGCCAGAACAAATCTCATTTTCTTCATTTCATTTTGTTAAAAATCATAGTATTACTCATATATTTCTGTTGTCACAACTTATTTGCAATTACAATAAACACTCAAATATATGTAGGATTAGAAAAACTCTAAGAAGAGCTGTGAGTCTATAAATCACTGAGATCATATAGGGTTGGTTATTGCCCGAGCAGCAATTCAAACTGAGGTCCTGTTCTCTGAGTCCAAACTCAGCAATCTTTCCACTGGAAAAGCCTTATTTTTCTCAATCTTTGATTTTCTTACATTCCTATTATAACCACCTATAGCTATATCTTTTACAGCCATTTTATAAACATCTGCAATTGCCTCCCATCAAGCTTTCCTGTTTTCATCTTTCTTCTCCAATTTATCATGCATATTAGTGAAAAATAAAGCTTCCTAAAACACCATATTTATGATGATATTCCTAGGTTTATCACAAAAAATGATGGTGCCACAAGGTAACCATATTTATTAAAGCAACTGGTTCTACGAAGTTTGATTACCAAGATCCTTAAAACACAACAAAATTTTAAAAAGGGGGAGAGGGGGAAAATGTTTCCATGTAATGTGTGCTTATCTAAAAGGAGGGGTGGGATTGGGTGCAAAGTGTCTATTTCAAGGATACATAATTTTCTCTCTCAGCTATAAAATGGAATCATAAGATTTATACCTAAAGATAGCTTAAAACATATAATCCAGCTTCTTATAGAAATGGAAACTGATGCCCAGAAAAGTGAAGTTACTTGCTCATGTTGTTCATTAAAGCCAAATTCTGTCAATAATAATATTTATCATTTTACTAGACTTTATTGCAATGGAGAAAATAGCTTGGATAGCAGATTCTGAAGTCTATTCATTATGTTATCAGAAGCACACACTTTCCACTCACTTCATTCTTCCTTGGAATGTCTTGCAAAGCCTCCTAACTTCCTTGCTCAAAAATGTACAAAATATCTTTATGGTAAGAGCGTGAAGTTATCAACATTTCATCCTTCTATAGTTACTGTCTCTATTGCAACATTCAGTTGGCCTTATAAACAAAGAATTTAAGTATCTATGTCACAGGTATTGTAAACTAGTAAAAAGATCTTTACAAAATAACCAATGACTTTATTAGGCAGAATGAGGGATAAAAATCAATAAATATGAGTGGTAGGGAGAAGAGTGTCTCAACCGTCACTTGGCTTGAACTCTACTACACAAAATAATCCATTATGTGATAACTCATACAGAATATATAATAACTATAGGGAATTACATGAAGTAGTTTGTTTTAGTTTTGTGTGTGTGTGTGTGTGTGTGTTTTGTTTTTTTTTTTTTTTGAACTAATTATAGTATAAATTCCTTGAAGGCAGAGGGTATAAATACTTTCTTTAGAGAGCAAATGGGTTCCTCACCTATAAAATTTGAATGATACCAATCTATAATATTTTCCATACACGGTAGTTATAGGGCTTGACTGGAATATGAAAATTACTTTGCAGAATTAGAAAACTGTATAAATATTGTCATCTGGCTTCTTATTTGTAATTGGCATCCTACGCCTGTGTTATGCACATAGCACATACTCAGAAAGTACATGTTGATTGGCATAGTTGGAATTATATTTAAATATTAAGATTAATATTAAAATATTAACTCAAAGAAAATTATGAATTAGTTTTATATGGTTTTGGTGATGAAAAATTAAATATAAAATTACCTCATAAACATATATTACATTTTCCTAAAATGATGAAGAATGCTCAACTCATTCAAGTTTTCCCAGATTTTTCAAAAACTAAATGTTTTGTCAGTTTTTATATGCAGTATTAGGCTATTACATTCATATGCTATAATTTGTTTAGCCACTCTGACCTCATTGATGAACATTTTGGTTTTCAGTTCTTTTACATTAAAAAAAAAAAAACCCTGTAATAAACATTTTTGTAGATAGGACTTTTTAAAATTTCATCTCTGGGGTACAGGGTGTTGCTAAATCAAAGAGAATGCAGTTTAGTGACTCTGAGGCATGATTCCTAATTGCTTGCTGAAGTACCAATTCACGAATTTATTAACAATCTGTTAATGTGCCACCCTCCTTCTACAGGTGAGGAAATCTAATGAATTTTTAAGTGCCTTGCTTAAGATCTGTGAGACAGTGATTAGCAGAACTGGAATTAGAACTCAGGGGGATCTATAATTTCAAATCCAGTTCTCTTTCCATTATGCCATATTGTCTTTAAAGGACTAGCTCAAATTCTACTTCCCTTTTGAAGTCTTCCCAAGTTACCCTAACTGTAAGAGCTATTTTCTGCCGTGGATCTTCTATATAATTCAGCATATTGCCTTACAGAGAGTCAAAAATGGTTTTTTGAATGACTATCCTTCACCAAAACCACAATTTATACAATAACATTATTTAAAAAAAAACAAAACAAAACCCTCTGAAAGGATTAACAATTCTGATCATTCCAAAGACCAACCCATGATTCCAGAGAACTGCCAAAGCATGCTACTGGGAAAGGTGATTGAAACAATGATGATGATGATGATAATAATAATAATAATAATGATGATGATAAAATTTTGTAAATGACCTATGTAGAAAATTATTTTGATTTATTATGCATATTTTTTAGAAGTTTTTTTTTTCCCTTTTGTTTTTTCAAAGAGGATTATGGGTGGGTAGGGTAGCATCCCAGAGAAGGCAGGAAGAAAGGGAGGGAAGGAGGAAAGACTGAAGAATCTCTTTTTTAAAATGCACAGAAAAGAAGATCAGAATAAACAGACAAGCAAGAAGAGCTTTTAAAGTTACATATTAATTATATGTTCAATAGAAAAATAAATTACATTTAACGGAGACTTTTAGTTTCATGTAAAAGCCTTTTCTTCTGTTATATTATGTATACAGAAATACTCATTTTATTTGGTATTTAATTCAAAATAAAATTTAATCAATTTTTAAAAAATCATAAATTTTTTCTGAAGTCCTTCCTGCCTCTAAATTTTAGGATTTCCATTGTCCAATGGAAATAAAGAGGGTATTTCTGATCAAGAATTAATATGGGGGGAGAGGAGGAGAGGCGCTGTTAAGTGGCACAGTAGATATAGCACCAGCCCGGAAGTCAGGAGGATCTGAGTTCAATTCTGACCTCAGACACTTCACACTTCCTACCTGTCACCCCTTGAAAGCCACTTAACACCAATTGCCTCAGGAAAAAAAAATGAATATGAATAGACAGAAAAGCAAAGATGTGTTTGGACAGTGGAAACCAATTTGATGGAGCAGAGTTTCTGTGGAGGAGTAATACCTGGAAAGGTAAAATGGGAAGGAAGAGGTAGACTGGAAAGAGCTTTGACTGCTATCCAACAGAGTTTGTACTTTACCCTAAGGGAACATGAAGCCAAAATGCATTACTAAGCAGCAAAAAGGCACAATTGAGAAATAATTAAATTAAAGTTAAAAAGAAAAGTAGGTTGTAGTCGATAAGGTACCTAAGTTTGAGGTATATGCTAATACAAGAGGTAAGAGAATATTTAAAAAGCATAAAAAAAACCACAACCCCTCTTTCAAGTGAAAAAAGTAAAGCAACTTGAGAAATATTGTTTCAGGTTGATAAATTTATGAAAAGGTAATTATGTTATTGTTCACTGGTTTAATTTCCGTAAACATGCTGCAAGCTAACTTAATTGGAATAAGGTAAAAAGAATGATACTTCAAATTAAATTTTTAAAAATATCTGTATTGGTTCTTGTAGTCCTTTGATTGCAATCATTTCAACAGCTTCTCTTTATAATGAACTCTTCATGAGAAAAACATACCAACTAAACAAATCCAATAAAGGGACTACATCTGAAAACATAAGATGATGTTCTGTGCTAGTAATCCTCCACTTCTTTGCCATGAGGTGAAGGGATTTTTCAAAAGCCATGTTCAGGGCATATAATGGCATCAGAACAATTTTAATACAATGTCTGCTCCATAATACTATAAACAACTAATTTTCATAATGATCCAGAAGACTTAAAGAGGTCTGAAGCAACTTCTCAAAGATTCAATTATTTTCAAAACAGTTTTACTGTTGAAATATTTTTCGATATTTTATTTATGATGGAATAGAACAACTCAAGGGAATTATCCTAAAAAACAAACAAAAAAAACACTTCTGTTACTCCGCTATTAATTAATTACTGGTCCAGTTTATTTTTGTTACAACTCAAGGTAAAGGGGTAATGTTTTCCCCTTTAAACACTGCCTCTTTATCCACTTTCTGGCAAATCACTGTGATGCAATACAATGACAACAAAACTATAAAAAACTGAAAATTTGGGGATATCAACCGTCAGTGAATAAACATATATTAAATGTTTACTGTGTGCCAGGCACTGTGCTAAAAGCTGGAGGACACAAAGAAAGCTATTAACAGTCACTGCCCTCTAAGAGTTCAGGTCTAATTGAGACAACATGGAAAAAATTAGGAATGTTACAAAAAAGGGATGATGTGAGAGGTAATCTCAGAAAAGAAGCTTGATTATGAAAGGCCTCTTACAAATAATGTAATCTGAACTAAGATTTTAAGAAGTCAAAGGAAAAAAACAACTATAGATGAAGATACAGCATTATAGATGTAGGGGACAGTCGATGTAAAGACAGACTTGAGATGGAGAACCCTGTTCAAGAAAGAACATGTGGGCAAGTGAAGAGCTTTAAATGGCAAATAGAAGACTTAACATTTCATCTCAATGGTAATGAAGCATTAATGAAGTTGATTCAGATGGAAGATAGGAATGTTAGGTGGAAGGGATGACAATCAGACCTATGTTTTAGGACAGGGATAGGGAACCTTTTTTTCTGCCTAGGACCATTTGGATTTATTATAACTTCATTTCCATGCCAATTTTGTCAACTTAAAGAACTTAATTAGTCCAACTTGCAAAGTATAATTAAAATACTACTCAATGGGATGGAGAAGAAGGTGATCAAGAGATCTAAGTTCCCTGTCCCAGCTATACCAACCAACTTGCTTTGTGACCAGAGGGAACTCACTTAAACCTGTATGGGGGCCAATCTCTCCATATTTTTTTTTAAATTAAAGCCCTTTATTTATTTATTTATTTTTAATTTTTATTTTATTTGCATAACATATGTGTGGGTAATTCTTCAACAATAACCCTTACATAGCTTTCCGTTACAAATTTTTCCCCCCAACTCCCCACCCCTCCCCTAGATGGCAGGATATCCACTACATGTTAATTATGTTAAAATATTGGCAAATCGAATATATGTATACATATTTCCAAACTTATCATTGGTGTGCAAGAAAAATCTTATCTACACAAACGATATATCAGATAAAGGAAACACAATGTAAGCAAACATCAATCAAGGAGTATGAGAATGTTATGTTGTGG
>JAJPUD010029925.1:0-13532 GCA_023553655.1 Myrmecobius fasciatus
TTTCTACTGGGCCTATATCCCAAAGAGATCTTAGAGGAGGGAAAGGGCCCCACATATGCAAGAATGTTTGTGGCGGCCCTTTTTGTGGTGGCTAGAAACTGGAAACTGAAGGGATGCCCATCAATTGGAGAGTGGCTGAATGAATAAATTATGGTATATGAATGTTATGGAATATTATTGCTCTGTAAGAAACGACCAGCAGGACGATTTCAGAGAGGCCTGGAGAGACTTGCATGAACTGATGCTGAGTGAAACGAGCAGAACCAGGAGATCATCATACACAGCAACAACAATATTACATGATGATCAATTCTGATGGACATGGCTCTCTGCAACAAAGAATTGTCTCAAACCAGTTCCAATTGTTCACTGAAGAAAACCATATACACCCAGAGAGAGGGAAATGAAATATGGACCACTACGTAACATTTTCATGATCTCTATTGACATTTGTTTGCAATGTGTTGCCTTTCTCGGATTCTTTTTTTTTCTTGTAGATAGGATTTTTCTTGCATAACTTCTCAAGCATTTCAACATTATTAGCATGTAGTGGACTTCCTGCCATCTAGGGGAGGGGAGGGGACTGGGGGTCAAATCTGTAATGGAAAGCTTTGTAAAGATCAATTTTGGGGAACTATCCATACATATGTTATACAAATAAAAAGCTTTAATAAAAAAAATTTAAAAAAATTAAGCCCAATGCCTAGAAAAAAAATTCCATCCAGGAACATTAAGCATAGTTTAAAATGTAGGTAACAAAAAAAATAATGAAAAACCACTATAAAGTTTAGATACTTGGGGATATGGCAATATATTTCTAGTCAATATAATGTGCTTCTATTTTGTTTTTTTATCTTAAATTTTCTTATTTCTAAATGAACATGATTGAAAAAGTAAAAAATATATATTCTGGCATGATATTCTAATGCTCCCTGAAAAGGAATTTTCCACATGGGGTGGAATGACCCTTTTTTTTTTCTTTTGAAACTGCTTGTATGTTACCTGTGTTTGAGTAAGTATATCCTCATTAAAACACCTTCCCTGCATTAAGACACAGAAAGGGGCTTAATGGGTATCATAATTCAGAGAAAGAAAATGGATTTACATATTCTTGCCATGATGTAGTCTCATTTTCTGGTGTTGACCAGTTTTCCCTATTGTTATTTCCTGACTTTTATTGGGAACAAGTAGATACCTGCTGAGCTTGCTCTGAGTCTTAGCTCTAAGAGCTATAGGTTGGTTATCTATTTTTCCCATGAAAGTTATGCCTGGAACACAGTTTGTAAAGACTAATAGAACCAGAAATCCTAGCAACCAAATTCTCTGCTTTGCACATTTTTTCTCATCTTAAAGATGTTAGTGTACATAAAAGTCATGTGTAACTTTGGTTTCCTTGAACCTTTGATTCCTACCTAGAGCAGAAGTTATACTCAGATCAATCAGTTAAATTCAAAGCAACAGACAAAGCACTTATTATATGCCTGGCACTGTGATATATGTTGAGGTATTAAGTAAGAGGAGAAAAAACTAACAACAGTAGTTCCTGTTTTCAAGGAGTTCACAATAATTCAAATTAGTAAATATTTATTAGGTAAGAATTGGGACCTGAGAATAATAGTTTTATCATTCCAGATTCAGACAGAGGCAGGATTTAGGTCAACTCCAGGGATCAGGCATCAGGTAGAATCTGACAGCCTGAGGCCAATAACTTCAAGGGTCTATAATTCATTTTAAAAGATTTTTTTCTTTCTTTTTTTAGTTGTAAACTTAATAATCACCAACAAATACAAACATTTTAAAATTCAAAGGAAAACAAAAACAAAAATTGCTTATGAAATGGTGAACTTTGTTATGTACTATTTCTTTTAACAAGATATTATAAAATTACCATTAATTTATGTTCCCCTCTTAAAATTGTTATTTTTCTCTGGGTGTTGCAATGATTTGCTCTTTTCTTTCTTGGTTTTGTTTTGCATCTTTATTACTACCCATTTACTCATTCCCCCCCACACACCAAACAGAAATTCTTTATAGCAAACAAGTATGGTTTAGCAAAAAAACATGCTTGCTTCATTTTTTGCCTCTCATCCATCACCCCTCTGCCAAGAGGTAGGAGGTCTTTTTTATTATCTATCTCTTGAAATAATTACTAATTTCTTTGCCCACTCAAATTCTGGATGCTTTCAAAGGTGTTTTATGTATAGTATTATGGTCATTGTAGAAATTATTCTCCTGGTTCTTTGCTCATTTCAGTGTGTAAAAGTTCAGATAATCCTTTCAAGGCTTCTCTGGATTCTTCATATTTGTTATTTATTACAGCAAAATCACAGTTTATTACTTTCATGTAGCATAATTTGTTTTCTCTGCCTCATTATTCAATAGACACCAACTTGTCAGATTATAGGAATGAGGCTCAGTTAGGAGTCTCCTGTGGGTAGAATATGTGATATTGTTCTTCTAGAAAGTAGATGATGGAGAATGGAAGGGAAGGCACAGAAACCAGTATCAGAGTTAGTCATTTACTGATACTTTTTACTGTTGATAAATCATATTCACTGATATCTCAGTTATTATTTGGCAGATAGGTCAGAAGTCCTCCTACTGATGGGATTCTGAGAGAAATTATAGGCACAATGAAGTCTGAGCTGATTGTGATGTTAAAGGTCTAATAAAATAACTGCATTTTACAGATGAGAAAACTGAGAACCAGAGAAGAACAGGGACTTGACTAGGCTCACATAGCTAGTTAATGAAGGCATAAAAAAGAGTAGAACCCATTTCCTGACCTCTCATCCAGAGTTTTAACAAGAAGTTTGATGGCTTTCATGTAATTTACTATGTTGAAAAAATTGAACCAGATGGGAAAGAAACCACATTTCCAAGGAATTATGAATGTAAGCGAAATATTTAATGCTGTGTTGTAGCAATGAATAGTCTGTGCTTCCTCAGAATGATTTGTTGTTTGTTGAAAGTTCTGTTAATCCTTAAATATTGACTATACTCACAAAGCCATCTGCTCACCTTACACAGTTGTCTGGCATAGTATATTCTTTAGACTTCTTCCCTTTCATAATCCATTATAGAGACCCCATTGAGAAAGACAGAAAAGAATTCTCACACTACTCCCCAATCAAGGTAACAGCATCCCCAGTGTAAACAGTTGAGAGTGATAAAGATGTGGTGGCTTTTGTTTGTTTGTTTTGTTTTTGTTTTTTACACACACAGCAGACATGAGTTTTGAGGAAAAAATACCCATGCATTTACCTAAAAATTATTTTAAATTCAATTTTCTGAGCCAATTTGACTTTTTTGAGTTTTTCTATAGCTTTTGTAAAATGCCCAAGACAAAAAAGAAAAATATTTTTTTCTTTCTTTATTAAAGCTTTTTATTTGCAAAACATATGTATGCGTAATTCTTCAACATTGACCCTTACAAAGCTTTCTGTTACAAATTTTCCCCCTACTCCTCCCCTAGATGGCAGGAAATCCACTACATGTTAATTATGTTAAAGTACTTGACAAAACAAATATATGTATACATATTTCCACACTTATTGTTGTGCAAGAAAAATCGTATCTACAAGAAAAAAAATCAGAGAAAGGAAAGACAATGCAAGCAAACATCAATAGAGAGCATGAAAATGTTATATTGTGGTAAAAAAGAAAAATATTTCTACATCTTAAATGCTGAAAAGTTTTGGAAATCTGTATTATTATTATTCTTTTGCCAACTCGTTTTCTTAAACTCCAGGCCCAAACTGAATAAAGAAGACAATTTTCATAACCAAAAAGATATCAGTGTTCTGAAAAACATACCTATCAGCCAGAAACAATAACAGGATTTTGCTCTAAGATGTTAACATAAGATCACCCTAAATGGTCATCTGGTCTACTATGCCCCCTTTGCCTCTTCTTGGGGGATTATATTACTAGGAAGAAGATTAGATTCTTAAGGGACATGGCACATTTTCTCCTGGAGCAAATGAACATGGTGAAGATTGTCCTCTCTGCCATTCTTACACAATTGAGTAATTTTGTACACAAGAATTACAAATTGTAGTTTTGTACCCAGTGGACAAATATCTCACCAACTTTTAGTCAGCACAAAGATCTCAGCTGGCAGAAAAAATACATTTTAAGTATCTGTTTTAAGACTCATCTGATCAAACTAAAATTGGACTAAGATAGGCTATTCTGGGTACCACATTTGAAGGATAATGTTGACAAACTGAATTATGATTATAGAATGGGTACAATGATATAAAGGAACTAGAACTCATACTATAAAAGAGTCAATGGAAATAATTAGGGATGCTAAATTTAGAGAAGAAATCAGAGCATATAGCACCATAGAAAAAGTTCTGGAAGAGACTTGAGAGATAATTCTAGTCCACTCTCCATTTTATAGATGAGGAAATTTATACTCAAAGAAATGGTGAAATTTGTCAAGGTCATAAAAGTAATAAACAGAAGAACTGAGTTCAAATCAAAATCCAGAACTTTTCCACTTTAGCACCACAAATATGGGTTGGGGGAGTTGGTGGTCTTAGAAGCTCAGTCAATCCTAAAAGTAATCTACATAGCTATTTCCATTCTGAGTCTGCCTGTGGTATCCCATTAGAATATAGTAGGATATATAAAGCTGGTGTTTTCCTATCAAGTAAGGTCTACATGCCTCCTTTCTTTGAAGCCTAGACCAGCTTCGTTATAGCCAGAATTCAAATTCAGGTATTATGTCTCCAAATGGAGTTCTCTTTCCACTATACCATGCTGTCTTATTTCCAAATATCCAAAGGATTATAAGATCTTAGTTTGGATCTGAGAAAACCTTTACAAGGAATCTATTCCAAACCCTTCATTTTATAGAAATTGAGACCCATGAAAATTAAGTGTTCTAAGATGACAGTTAGGTAGTTAGTGAAAGAGTGGTAATTCAAACCCAATGTTCCTGACTCTAAATCCAGTGATCTTTTTAAAATAGTATTTTATTTTTCCAAATAACATAGAAAAGTAATTTTCAACATTCATCTTTATAAAATCATGTGTTCCATATTTTTCTTCCTCTCCCCTTCCTCCTTCCTTCCCAAAACAGTGAGTAATCTGATATAGGTTACACATGTGCAATTCTCCTAAGCATATTTCCATATTCATCATGCCATGCAAGAAAAATCGGATCAAAAAGAAAACAAACCATGAGAAAGAAAAAAAGCCAAGCAAACAAACAACAACAAAAACAAAAGGTGAAAATACGTTTCACATTCAGTCTCCATAGTTCTTTCTCTGGATGTGGATGGCACTTTCCATCATTTCCAAGATTATTGGAATTGCTTTGAATCATCTCTTTTCTCTTTGTTGAAAATAATCAAATCTATCCTAGTTGATCATCACATCTTGTTGTTACTGTATACAGTGTTCTCTTGCTTCTGCTCACTTCACTCAGCATCAGTTCATGTAAGTCTTTTCAAGCTTTTCTGAAATCATCCTGCTCATTATTTCTTAGAGAATAATAATATTCCATTACATTCATACACCATAACTTATTCAGCTGTTCCAGTGATCTTTTACTGTATTCTTTTTCTTCTCCACCAAGATTCTTCACAAGTATTGTAATTATGTATCATCACAATGAGGGGAACTAGAACAAGTGGGTGGTGAAGGAGATTGATTTCATCTCAATCAATATAAAGAAGTAATTAGCCATTTAAACTATCCAACATTGGAATAGGTTTCTTGATGTGGTGAGGTCATAAGTCCTGAAACAGTTTGAGGGGAAACTTATTAATCATCTCATGGAGAAGTTGTAAAGGGAAGGAACTGTAGGTGGAGTTGTTGGACAAGGTGAGAGGAGGTTTCTAAAACCTGTGAGAAGAGAGGAAATAGAAAAAAGTATGAAATAATAATTGGTTTCTGTTGCAGCTTTTGTTTGTGTTGGGGCTTTGGCAGGAAGTCAGTTAAGTATAAGAAATTTAAAAGTACAAGACTGGAGCAATATGGCTAAGTAATTTTCATTTGTAAAAGGTTTATGTGTTTTTGTTGACTTCAAATGCAGTATTAGTTAATAAAGCATATGATGATGATGACAGAAAAGGCTAATGCCGTTTGAAGCATCATGAAAAAACCTATGACTTATAGGAAGATTCAGGGGATAGTTTTGTAGCACTTGACTCTGCTCAGACCACATGAAGAGTATAGTGCTCACTTCTGTACACCCTACGTTAGAAAAGATATTGAGAAGTTAGGGTATAACTATGAGAGATAAGCCAGGATAGGAAAGAACATACAATAGGAGGATCATTTGATAAAATTGAAACCTGGAGAAGAAAAGGTTTGGGGAAAAATGATCATTGTCTTCAAGTATTTGATAGTCTCCCATGAAAGAGGGAGAAGATATGCTTATTTTGCTCCTTGGGTGTAGAACTGGAAGTAATAGGTAAAAATTGCAAAAAAAAAAAAAGTTAGTTTCATTCACAAACTTCTAATAGCGAGAGCCATAGACCAAAGTGTAATGTGCTGCTGCAGGAGGCAGTGAATGTTCCCTCACTAGAGGTGTTCAATTAAAGTCTGAATGATTCTACTTCTTGGGTATGTTGTAACTAGGTTGTATACTAATTAAATTTCTAGACCTTGATTCAGGAATACCTAGTTCAAATCTGACCTTGGATACCTTTTAGCTATATGACCTTGGGAAAGCTATATGACCTCTGTTTGCCTCGGTTTCTTCATCTATAAAATGGGAATAATAAGAGCACCTATCTCACAAAGTCATTCAGCCATTATAAAGAGATATTTATCAAATGCTTAATATAGTTTCTGGCACATATATAAGGAATTATATGTTAGCTACTTTTTTATTATTAGTTTGCCATAAAATATTGTCTTTGGTTGATGTCAGTAAGAATGACAGAAAATTAAGGATTGCTCTTCCACAAGTTTTGGGGGAGCAGAGACTCATAAAGGCAGCATTATGTTTATGTATACATAGGTAATACTTGGCACTGGCAGAAATGTAAAGTTCAGATTAGTCTCCTCATAGGTTTACTTTAGGGCTAGGAGGGAATCTATAAATCATTAAGTCCTAATCCCTAATTTTACATATAAAGCACTGAGTTCAGAAAGCTAAGTCACACACGCAGTTTGTAAGTGTATCAGAATTTGTGCATATATCTTCTTGACTCCAAACCTAGCATTCCATCCACTATACTGTCCTGCTTCTAGAAACAATGAAAGTCCTGGAGGAAGGGCAATCCACTCAGTTTCCAGATTATCAGAGAAAAGAGATCTGAAATGGTAGAGGTTTGAGAATGGAAGAATGTGAGACAGGAAGAAGGAAAGATTATTGAATATTGATAGTCATGTTTAAGTATGAGGCCTTTCCTTTAAGAGTGTGTGAAGGACAAGGGTTTGGACCAGTTGCCTCAAGAGCTTGTAGCTTTTTATACCTAAGGGGTTAATGATGTGGCTTCTCACATAGAATCAGGAGAGAGGTCGTTTTCTACAAAAAGTTCTGAGCTTGTTATTTGTTGAACTGAAATGAATAAGAGCATGTACTGCAGTCTACTCACTAAATATACAAGAAGCAGTAAATATTTTCCTAAGACTTGTCAGCTGGGATAAACATTACCCACTGCTGATAAATCACATAGGGAAACATGGTACTGCCAGAAGGAAAAAAAAATTGCTAGGATTATATCAAGGAACTAGAGACCTTATGGGCACAGGTGTTACTTTCATTAATGACAATGAATCAATTGCCAGGAAATAGTGTTAATATTAGGAAAAGTGGCTTGGGTTCATTTCTGTATAATGAGAGAGTTGAATGAAATGACCTCTTCAGGTCCCTCCTAACTTTAAATATGTGATGATAATTGAGAGAGTACCAAAAAGAAAAATACACAAAGAGCACATTTTAAAGCAATATTAGAAACAAGAAGAGGATTAAGATTAAGATCATTGTTTTGGATGCCTGAGTCAGCTGACAATGGAGAGCAGGGAGGATTATCCAGTTTTTTTTTCCCCTGAGACAATTGGGGTTAAGTGACTTGCCCAGAGTCACACAGCTAGGGAATGTTAAGTGTCTGAGGCCAGATTTAAACTCAGGTCCTCCTGACTTCAAGGCTGGTGCTCTTATCCACTGTGCCACCTAGCTGTCCCAGAACTATCCAGTTTTAATTTTGCTTCTGTTTTCTCTGCAAAGGAGGATTATTTTCAGATTTGTAAGAACAGAAAATTGAAACCCAAGTTAAAGCAGCAAAGCATCAAGATGTTTTCCAGAGTTGCATTTACCATGCACAGATGAGGTAATCTCAGGATGCTGAAGGAAAAGATAATGGGATAGAAGAACCACTGAGAGCTCTGAAAAATCTTGGAAATTAGGAGAGATGCTGCTGAACTGAAAAGGTCAAAATTGTCCTAGAGGTTCACTGTAGAGCACTTGGCCTGAAGTCAAGAAAACCTGAATTCAAATTTGGCCTTAGACACTCACTAGCTATATAACCCAGGGGCAAGTCACTTTAATCTCTCCATGCCTCAGTTTCCTCAATTGTAAAATGAGGATAATAACAGCACTTGCCTCATTTTGAGGATAAAATTAGATAAAATATGCAAAAAAATACTTAGCACTATGCATGGCACATGGCAGACATCATATGAATGCTTTTTCCCATCCCTTCTCCTTCCTCTTCCCCAATTTAAAAAAAATAGGAAGAAGGTATACAAACTCTAAACAGTAAGCTTGTCTTTCCATCCTGGCAAAATTCTAGAATATGTTGTTAAAGGGATGGTTTGTTCTCATTTAGGAAAAGGAAAACAGTCTGACTTTAGAATCTAACTGAGGTAAATAGAGGCTAAATAGCTCTCCTAGGATCACATGGCAAAAGTTTAAGGCTGCATTTGAATTTGGGATTTCCTTACTCCAAGTCGAACACTACTTTCTTTGTCTAGTTGCATTTAAGAAACCTAGTAGCTAATACTTAGCCTGGAAGAAATGCAAACTTCAGGTTGGTCATTTCATAGGATGTTTTAGGACTAGAAGGTACCCTACAGGTAATCAAGTCCCAATCCCTCATTTTGTATATAGAACACTGAGAAACATAATCACAAAATCTCAGAATTGGAGGTGATCCCAGAGATGCTCTAATTTAACCTCTGTCTGAGCAAAAATCAACTCTCTAACACAGCCAATAAATATTTCTTTTACTTGATTATTTCACTACATTCCAAAGTAGTCTATTCCATTTTTAAAGCATTCTAATGGATATGGACTTTTTCTTTACATCAAACATAAATCTGGCTCTCTATAATTTCTACCCATTGCTCCTGGGGGGGCACACAAATAAAGGAAGCATTGTTAGACCACAAACATGTTTTTTAAGGGATGGGGAAGTGAGAAGATTGGAGAAAGTAATATGAATTAACTGGGACATAGTAACCAAAAACTAATGTGAACTAGGTTGTCTTGAAACGTCTGGTATCTAGAATGGAGATGACAAACCTGCTGTACTCTGCTGTGGTGATAACTTGTCTAGAATATTGTGTGTCCTGTTCTTAAATACACATTTTAGGAAAAGCATTAAAAAACAAGAGAGAATCCATGATATTAAGGAGATTTAAGACTATTTTAGATGACATAACTGGATGAAGAAAACAAATCTTTTTAAATGAAAAAGACAAAATTGGAATGGAGATGAAGAAGGGACCTGATAGCTATTTTCAAATATATGGTAGGCTATACTGTGGAAGATAGACTAGGCTTATTCTGCTAGGGTGGGAAAACAGAACTAAGATGAATGGATAGGATGAAAGATACAGAAAGACAAATTAAATTTGATTATAAGGAAAAATTTCCAAACACTTCTAGTTTTCCAAAAGTGGGATGGGCATCTTAAGAAACAATGGACTTTACTTCACTAAAAGTCTCTAGGTGAAGGATAGATTGCTATTTCTCACCAGGGATGTTGTACCCATTACATGTACCCATTATGTATCCATGATCCCTGTTCAGCTACAGGTCTGAATAAGCATATTCTCAAACTTGGGCTCTGTGATTATTTTATTCTGGCATTTATACCTTGATTAGGAATTCAAACAAATCTATTCTTAAGGTCAAGGATTGTCTTTTTTTTAATCTTTGTGAGTCTGTATCCAGCCCAGAATTTGACATTTAACAAAAAGTTTACTGCTTTGTCTTGTGTTGAATTTAGTTGATGAAATTGCTTATAAGGTTCCTTCTAGTTCCTTAACTTAAAAGAGAGAATGTGAAATAACATAAAACAGGAAAATGGGGCATCCCTGTCTTTGTTTCCTTAGAAATTTTGTTGAAGACTAACATTGCTAATTAATGTTGTTTTGAACTTCAGAGATTAACCTTAGATGTAGACCAGAGAAGATCTGATTTTTGGCTGGGGGGGGGGTTGTCTTAAATTATTGTAAAATGTGTCTGCATGTCAATGTTATAATGTGAAATGCCAAGAAACAGGAATATTTAAGTATCCAGCTGGGTTATTTGGGATTTCATGGCCTCTTCCTTCTCATTTGTTCTTTATGTCCCATTCCAAAGAGTTTAACCTAGAGTTCAGTGGATTTTGCATTGCAAAACCATAGTGGGCACTTCCTTCCGGGGGTGGAGCCATGGTGGCGGAGATCAGACAGGATTCTCTGTAACCTCCTCTAACCTCCCCTCAAACCAACAAAATATGAAGCCTCTAGACTGATTCTGAAGCAAAAAAATCCACAATATCCGGAGAACAACACGATTCTAGAAGAAGATACTCTGGAAGAACCTCAAAACAGGTCTGTTTTAATGGGGCAGGGGGTGGCCTACTGAACCCAGACTGCAGCACAGGGAGGCCGGGGCAGGGAGCTGGAGCAGGGAGCTGGAACAGGAGTCAGAACAGGAGTGGGAGCGTTGTGCTTTTCACACACCTGGGAGTCTTCTGCGAGCCTCTTGGAACAATTTGTCCTGATTGTGGGCAGGTGGTTTGGAGGGTCTGCCTTTTGAGGGGGATAGATTGTGAACCACTGAACCCCTGATGAGCATCGTAACTAGCTGCCATTACACAGCACCTTAATGCAATCAATCAAACAAGGGGTCTGATAAGCACCAGAAATAATTCAATCAGCGGAGCTGCCCAGCCCTGACATAATTCAATCAGCAGAACTGCCCAGTTCCTGAAATAACTCAATCAGCAGAACTGCCCCAAGGCAAATTAAAGCAGCTGTCCCACCTTTGCCCTAAACAGACCTCACACCTTTAAAAAAAATGAATAAAAAACCAAAAAGAGCTCTCACCATAGACAACTTTTAGGGAGAGAGGGAAGAACAGACCTCAAATCCTGAGGCCCCTAAAGGTAAAGCAACTCCAGAAAAAGCCCCAAAGAGAGACATAAATTGGTCTCCATGTCACAAGGCTTTCTTTGAAGATTGCATAAAAAATCTTAAAAGAGAGTTAGAAGAAACATGGGGAAACGAAATGAGATCACTGCAAAATAAAATAGAAAAAATGGAAAAAGAATGCAGTGAACAAAAAAATGTAATTGGTCAATTGCAAAAGGAACTAAAAACAGTAACTGAAGAAAATAAGACATTAAAAATTAGAATCGAACAATTGGAAATGAATGACTCAACAAGACTTCAAGAATCAGTTGAACAAAAACAAAAAAAATGAAAAGATAGAGAAAAACATGAAATATCTCCTAGGAAAAACAACTGACCTGGAAAATAGACCTAGGAGAGACAATCTAAGGATTATAGGGCTTCCTGAAAGCCATGATGAAAAAAAGAACCTGGACACTATATTCCAGGAAATCATAAAAGAAAACTGCCCTGATATTTTACACCCAGAAGGCAAAATACTCCTTGAAACAATCCACCGATCACCTCCTGAAAGAAACCCAAAAATTAAGTCCCCCAGAAATATCGTGGCTAAATTCCAGAACTATCATACCAAGGAAAAGATATTACAAGAAGCCAGAAAGAAACAATTTAAATATCGGGGAGCTACAATTAGGATCACACAGGACCTAGCAGCTTCTACTTTGAAGGATCGAAGGGCCTGGAATCAGATATTCCGAAGGGCAAAGGAACTTGGATTACAGCCAAGAATAAGTTACCCAGCTAGAATGAGCATTATCTTCCAGGGAAGAAGATGGTCATTCAATGATATAGGAGAATTTCACCTATTTCTACTGAAAAGACCAGAACTGAACAAAAAATTTGATCTACAAACACAGAACACAAGAGAAACATAAAAAGGTAACAAGAAAAAATAACTCTTGAGAACTATATTTATGTTATAGATACTTATAGAATGAGGGTTGATTTTATGAATTGATTATTACATTATGATTATGATATGATTACTGTGATTTTATGCTTATTATCATATGATTACTGTGATTTTATGATTATTATGATATGTTTATTGTGATTTTATGAATCTTATGATATGATAAACTGAAAAAGAAATTAGAGGTAGAAAAGGGATAACACTGGAAGAAGAGGAAAAGGAGGTAAAATAAGGGAAATTACATCACATGTAGAGGCAAAGAAAACCTATAATGATTGAGGGGAGAAAAGGGAGGGGAATGAGAATTGGGTTAATCTCCGTCTCATCAGATTTGGCTCAGAGGGAATAATAGATGTACTTATAAGGAAACTGGAGGGAAAGGGTGGAAAAAGGGGTGGGTGGGGCTCTAAAGGGGAAGGATTGTTTCAGGGAAGTGGTTTTCAAAAGCAAAATAGTAGGGAGGAGGGAAAGGGGATAAGAAAAAGAAAAGCATAAGCTAGGGTAAATAAGATGACAGGAAATACAGAATTACTTATTTTAACTGTGAATGTGAATGGAATGAACTCTCCCTTAAAGCAGAAGCAGATAGCAGAGTGGATTAAAAACCAGAATCCAACAATATGTTGTATACAAGAAACACATCTAAAACATAGAGATACATACAGGGTGAAGGTAAAAGGCTGGAGCAGAATCTATTATGCTTCAGGTGAACAAAAAAAAGCAGGGGTAGCAATCCTGATCTCAGACCAAGTAAAAGCAAAGATAGACTTCATTAAAAGAGACAAAGAAGGAAATTATATCTTCCTAAAGGGTACCATAGATGATGAAGCAATATCAATACTAAATATAAATGCACCAAGTGGTATAGCATGGAAATTCCTAGAGGAAAAGTTCAGAGAGATGCAAGAAGAAATAGACAGCAAAACTATAATAGTGGGGGATCTCAACCTCCCTCTCTCAGAACTTGATAAATCAAACCACAAAATAAATAAGAAAGAAGTTAAGGAGGTAAACAAAATGTTAGAAAAGTTAGGTATGATAGATCTTCGGAGGAAATTAAATGGAGACAGAAAGGAGTTTACTTTTTTCTCAGCAGTCCATGGAACTTATACAAAAATTGACCATGTGCTAGAACACAAAAACCTCAAAATCAAATGCAGGAAGGCAGAAATAATAAATGCATTTTTTTCAGATCATGACGGAATAAAAATCACATGCAATATAAGGCCAGGAGAAAATAGACCAAAAA
>JAJPUD010029928.1:0-13526 GCA_023553655.1 Myrmecobius fasciatus
AACATTGATGGATATTTTAAAAATACATATTTTCAAAGAACTCTTGGGAAGCAAAATGGTGAAGTAAGCAATAGATCTCCATGACTTTCTCAATATTCACCTTCATAAAATAGCATGACAGAACAAATCCTAGAACAATAGAACCAACAAAATGATAGAATGAAACAATTTTTGTAGCTCAAGAAACTTGGAAGATCATCAGGAAAGATCTATTTCACTCAGGTAAAATGGGAGCACAGTCCTGGACAGAAAGCATGCTAGAAAAACAGCAGCAAGTCTCACTTCAGCAAACCAATGGTAGATCCTGAGCCCCAGTGCTATGGAGTAGGCAAACACCAATACCAGAACCCCCACATGTCTCAACATAGTCTGGGAAAACGGCAGATTCCAGTTCTGAGAACCGTTCCATGCTTCAGCATAGCACCAGAAAGCAGATAGACACCAATTCTATAGGTACCTAAACCAATAAGCAACTACCAGCACTGGGTCCTCATCACAGACTTCTGTATAGCTCTGGGAAAACAGGCAATCTCTGGGCGTCTGACAACACCTGCCTCAGCAAAGCACCAGGAAAACAGAGGTACAATCATATGAATGCCTAAGTAAACAGGCAGTTGCTAGCATTGGGGTCCTGCTATATTATTTCATCATAGCCCTGGGCAAACAGGTAGCCACTAGCAAACAGACCACCAAGTACTTCAGTATAGCCCCCAGGAAATGTAGGAACACCCCGATGGTCTCAACACTTACCAGACCCCACCACTAGGACTCCAACTCGGTACCACATCAGCTGCCAAATCCCAGTGATCCCCAGTAGTCTGAGCCACCTCCTACCCCACTCCCTTAGTGCATAACCAGAATAAGGGTCCCCTGTGTCACAGAGCAACATCAGGGTAGCAGCAGGTGAAAAGCTAATCCCTGCATCCCCTGGTACAAGAAGTCTGAGATAGTACCCTTCTACCCTGGAAACAAACTTCAAATTTTAAAGAAAGGAAAAAGGCTCTCACCCGCTCCCTCCCCCAAAGAGCAAACAACAACAACAACAATAAAAAAGAATCTGATCATAGAAATTTGTTATGGTGAAAGGTAAAACCAAGACACAAATTCAGAAGAGGACAAGAATGTCAAAACACCTCTGGGCAAAACCTCAAAGCAAAAAGGGAAGTGGTCTTATGTCCAGAAAGACCTCATGGAAGAGCTCAAAAGGGAGTTTTAAAATCATATAAGAAGGGTAGAAGAAAAATTGGGAAAAGAAAGGAGAGTGGATGAAAAACAATTATGAAAAAAAAGAGTCAAGAATGTAAAAAAAAAGAAAGCAACTGCTTAAAAAGTAAAACTGACCAAATGCAAAAAGACATACAAAAATCCACTGAAGAAAACAATTCTCTAAAATTACAATTGGCTAAATGTAAAAGGAAATATAAAACTAATTAAAGAAGATGCCCCTTTTAAAAGTTAGAATTGTACTTGCATAAGCTAGTGACTCTATGAGACATCAAGAAACAATCAAACATACAAAAGAATGAAAAAATGGGGAAAAACACTTCATGGCAAAAAATAACTGGCCTGGAAGATAGATCTAGGAAAGAAAAAAAATCAGAATCACTGGATAATCTAAAAGCCATAATTAAAAAAGAGAACCTGGACTGCAATTTTCAAGAAATAGTCAAGGAAAACTGGTAAGATATCATGGAACCAGAGGGCAAAATAGGCATTGAAAGAATCTACCAATCATCTCAGGAAAGAGATCCTAAAATAACAACTCCAGGGAACAGCATAGTCAAATTTCAGAATTATCAGGTCAAATTAAAAATAGTTCTGCAAGTGACCAGAAAGAAACAATTCAAATATTGGAGAGCCTAAATGGGAATTACACTGGACCTGGCATCTGTAAGATTAAAAAAAATTGGAGTCATGGCATACAATATTTTGGGAAGTCAAAGGAACTAGTACTACAACCAAGAATTACTTGTCCAACAAAATTAAGCATAATATATCAAAGGGTAAAAATGACAATTCAATGAAATTGAAACATTTCAAACTTTCACCAGAACTGAGCACAAAATTTAATCTCCAACTTCAAGATTCAAGAGAAACATAAACAGGTAAAAAGGGAAAAGAAAACATAAGGGATGCAATGGAATCTAAACTGTTTATATCCATATATAAGAAGATGATACTTGCAATTCTTGAAAATTGTGTAATTAAAGGAGATACCACAAGCAAATTAGGAGATCAAGGAATAATTTATGTGTCATCAGATCTTTGGAGAAGGGAAAATTTATGATCAAAATAGAACTACAGAATATTGTGAAAGGCAAAATAGACAACTCTGATTACATTAAATTAAAAAAGGTTTTGAACAAACAGAAACAATAGAAACAAAATTAAAAGGGAAGTACAAAGCTGGGGGAAATGTTGTATCCAGTGTTTCTGATAAAGATCTCATTTCTGAACTATATAAAGAACTGTCAAATTTTTATTTTGATATTGATTAATTCCTCAATGGATAAATGCTCAAAGGATATGAACAGATAGTTTTCAGATGATGAAATTAAATACATGTATGGTCATATAAATGCTCTAAATCACTATTAATTAGAGAAATAGAAATTAAAACAACTCTGAGCTACCACCTCACCTCTCAGATTGGCTAAGATGACAGGAAAAGGTGTTGATAAATGTTAGAGGAGATGTGGGGAAATTGAGACACAAATGCATTGCTAGTGGAGTTGTGAACTCTTTCAGCCATTCTGGAGAGCAATCTGGAACTATGCTCAAATCAAACTATGCATATCCTTTGACTTGGCAGTGTTACTACTGGGTCTGTATCCCAAAGAAATCCTAAAGATGAGGAGAGAACACACATATGCAAAAATATTTGTAATAGCTCTTTTTCTGGTGGCAAAGAATTGGAAAATGAGTAGATGCCATCAGTTGGAGAATGACTGAACAAGTCATGGTATATGAAGGGAATTGAATATCATTGTTCTGTAAAAAATGAAGAACAGGCTGATTTTAGAATTTCCTGGAAAAAATTTATATGAATTGCTGCTGAGTGAAACAAGCAGAATAAGGAATACATTGCACACAATAACACCAAGAATGTGCAATGATCAACTATGAAAATGTGCCATAGACAAAAGTAATATCAATATTAAACACATACACACCAAGTAGTATAGCATCGAAATTCTTAAAGGAGAAATTAAATGAATTATAGGTGTATGACTAAACAAGAGATAGAACATTACAAAAACAAAACAGCTAATTTTAATTATTTTAAATTAATTTTTTAAAGAAACAAACCTAATGCAACCAAGATTAGAAGAAAAGCAAGAAAGCTGGAAAATAATCCTTATAGGAAGCATTTCTGATAATGGGCTCATTTGTCAAATAGAGAAGTGAGTCGAATTTATAAGAATATATGCCATTTCCCAACTCATAAATGGTCAAGGGACATAAAGAGACAGTTTTCAGATGAAAAAATCAAAACTATCTGCAGGCATATGAAGTTTTCTAAATCAATGCAAATTTAAATGCAAATGAAAACAACTTACCCATCTCAGATAGACTAACATTTCTTTTAACAAGGAGAATGATTAATGTTGGAGTGAATGGGGGAAAATTGGGACACTAGAAATTGAGGGGATGCTCATCAATTGGAGAATGGTTGAACAAGCTGTGGTATATGAATGTAATGGATTACTATTATGCAATAAGAAATGATGGACAGGCAGATTTCAGAAAAACCTAGAAAGAAGTATATGAACTGATTAAAAGTGAAGTGAGCAGAGCCAGGAAAACATTGCATACAGTTTCAGCAGCATTGTGTAATGATCAACAATGAATGATTTAGTTCTTCTCAGCAACTTAATGATCCAAGATAAGTACAAAGGACTGAAGCAGGAAAATGCTATCCACATTCAGATAAATGCAGATCCAAGCATATTTTATTCATTTATTTTATTCTTTTTTTCATATTTTAAAAAAAATTGATTTGTTTCTTCTTTTACAACTGTGACTAATATGCAAAAGTTTTATATGATACCACATGAATAAACTATATTAAATTGCCCACCATTTTGGGAAAAGAGGAGGGGAACTAAAAATATTGTAAAATTAATGTTAAAATTGTCTTGACAAATAATGGGGGGAAAATACTATTTAAAAACAAAATACATATTTTCCTCCATAAATTTTTTTCCTCAGAAAATTCTGGTCAACATATTTAGTCTACAAAAAAAGGCAAGCAACTCAGCAAAGACAGGTTTATACAGCAACTTATACCATTTTCCATAAATAATTCCAGATGAGTAAGCAATGCTAAATTTTTTTTAAATGAAGGAAAATTGATGGCTAGATAGAGAGTTCTTAACCAAATAAGTTATAGTGGAAATCATGAAAGATAAAATATGCAATATTACATGAAATTTATGTTTCTGAATAAGCAAAATTAATGTAGGTAAGGTTAAGAGGGAAAATAATATTTCATTAAATATGTCTGCTAAAATGTGGTATAAAAGGAAGAAAATCAATTCAAATACATAACACTGAGCAAGAACTAATACACAATACTTAAATGATAAGACTTAAACAGACCATTCTTTAAAATTATAATCTATTATCCATCATATTAAATATTTCTTCAAATTATTAATAATTAAGATGAGATTGGATCTATCATTTCATTGGCATTAGGAACTTTCAGGTGAGGAAACTTTTCTATCAATGAATAATGACACCTTCTTTGCAACTGACAAGTTTATAAAGTTATTTAGACAAATGAGAGGATGAGCAACTCACTAAAGGTCACATAGATAAAATAAGTCAGAGCTGGGTCTTAAATCCAGGTCTTTTGACTTTTAAGGACCTCTATGTTGTGATGCCTGATAATAGTAAGAGAAATATAAATTGAAACAACTTTTTACTCTACTTCCTGTCTCACATATTGGCAATAAATGACAAATATGTAAATCTTGGTGGTAGAGAATATAGGAAGAGCAATATACTAGTTGTTAAAGTTGAAGAATGGTTTAACCATTCTGGAAAACAATTTGGAATTTTTCAAAAATAGTGACTAAAAGAGCCACTCACATTTCATTAGAGGTCTTACTGCTAGGCATACATCGCAAAGAAGTTTTAAAAAAATACCCTATAGGTAACCAAAATTCCATAATGGTACTTTCTGTGGTTGTAAGGTGCAAAACAAGGTGGGTACCCTTTGATTGGCATCTACATAAACTGATTATGTTATTGGAATATTACAGTGCCACAAGAAGTGACAAATATAAGCACCTGAGAGAAAGGAGGTTTATTTTAACAAACATAAAATAAACCTGAACACTATATAATTACATTAAAGTTTTTCCTTAGTAAGAAATGAGATGGGGGCTGTGGGTACATATACTGTCATATTTTATTAAAATGGTGATGTTTTGTTTAATTTGTGTAAAGCAAAATTATACAGAAAGGTTCATTGGGTAGAAGAGGACGATAGTTATACAAATGAATGCAACAAAATGCATCAATAAAATGTTACATTAAGAAATCCTATTCTGGTTGAAAATTGTCTTTTTTTCTTATTTTAACACGTAATGTTATCAAATATTTTTGTTATTTGAAAGAGCCATTGATAATGATGAATTAGATCTGTCTTATTCCTTTTTTGCAGTGTGATATTCCTTCTTTAAAACCCTGGTTTGTTACTTAGCTAAAAGACAGAAAAAAAAAAAAGAAAGAAATCCATCCCAAAAGGAGTTGGTATCAATTATGTGTTAACAAGATCAACTAGTATTAGAGATTTTAACCTTCCTGCTATTAATTAATCTGGAAGAAATGGTAATAAAAGTTGAGATTTTCTGTTCTTTTAAAGGTTATTAAAGAATGCCTCTTCACATCCATTAAATGGACAAACACATACTTTCACTTCTGTTACAAATGGCTTGTATAGTTGAGAGAAAGAAAGAGTATGAGTTTAAGCATAAGCAATGAGATGGAGTAATGACTGGGTGCATATATCTTTATAATTGCCTTTTCTTCTCCCTGACTTGCCCTACAATAAATGGGCTTGCTCTTTTCTTCTAACATCATTAACAAGAGATTACAAATTTTAATAGGTTATAATAATTCTACTTTAATTTCTAAAATAAAGCATTCCATATAGTTTTTCTACCCAAGGTATTTTACCTTAAATTTTCCTAATCTTCTTAGGAGGAAAAAAAAGAACTTTAGAGTTGTAATGTATAGTATTTTTCTCCAAGTGAAATTAATTTACATATTAGTTGTCTTGTTAAGTCTATTTAACATTCTGTAGTTCCAAGAAAGCCATACATAATTATATTTATATGGGGGAAAAGGATTTCTTCCCTTAAATTTTTAAACCATTAAGAGAATAAAATTTCTTTTTGAGGCCATGTGGCCTCAAATAATTCATTTGACCAAGTTTTCATGCCTAAATTCTCTGAACTATGTCATCATCAGGACATTTGGGCCAGGGCATTTTTTAATATATGATCATATATTGGAAAGATCCCTATCATCATAAGTCCTGGATTCAAATCCCAATTCTGATTTTTACTATCTTTGGAAAACTGGACAAATCAATTAAATTCTTTGGCCTTCAGGTTTTTTACAGTAAAAGAAAGCCTTAGACTAAATCCCAGAGAAGGTTTCTTCTAGCTTTAGTTGTAATTATCCTATGAAATACTGATAGATATTAGTTATTATGACAATAAAAGAAATAATCAGATGATTATAGTGTGGTCGATTAACCACTTAGAAACCTGACTTTACTGTTTTATTTATCTAGCTCAGGAATTAAAATGTTTTATTTAGAATTATTTATTTATTATATTTATATTTATTTAGTATTTTTATCTTTCCCTAGTTACATGTAAAAGCAATTTTACACACTCATTTTTAAAATTCTGAGTTCCAAATTCTTTCCCTTTTTCTCTCCCAACTTCCATCCCAGTTGAGAATGTAAGCAATTCAATATAGGCTATACACATATAGTTATGCAAAAGAAATCCCTAATAGTCATGTTGTAAAAGGAAACATGGACCAAAAAAAATACCCTCAAGAAAAATAAAGTTAAAAAAGTATTATTTGATCTATATTAAGACATCATCAGTTCTTTCTTTGAGTATGGATAGCATTTTTCATCATAAGTTCTTCAGAGTAGTCTTGGATCATTGTTTTCCTGAGAACAATTATGTCATTCATGACTGATCATCTTACAATATTGTGGTTACTTTGTACACAATACACTGCATTTTGCATCCAGCTCAGAAATTCTTAACCTTTTCTGTGTCGTGGACTCTCCTGGAAGTTTGGTAAACCCTATAGATCGGTTTTCAGAATAATGTTTTAAAATGCATAATACAAAATACATAGGAATAAAAAACCCAATTATATTGATCATTATGAAAATATTTTTAAAAGTTCAAAGACCTAATGAGAAGAATTCCTGGCCTCTATATTGATATTCAGGATAATTATAACACTTTCTTGGCTACACCTCCTATACTCTTCAAGGAAAAGTTCAGGATGTAGCAAACTTTTAATACATCACAGTACATTGATTTCCCAGCATCTTTCACCCTATTCTAGGAAATTTTTGCCTCAGCTTTGAGACTGAAGAGACTTGTTAGAGCAAGAGGACCTAAGGAGGATGAGACTCAGAGAATGAAGCAGAGTAAATTAGGCAGATAGGAAGGAGAAAGTAGAAGCCAATAAACTGCATACCTGGAGTTATAAGTGGCCATGAGGACTACCTCAGTACAAAAGTATGTGGATGATGCAAGCACAGGCTATGTTCAGGGTGGATCCTTATCTGCTGAGTCCATTTTGGTTAGAGTTATCCTTTTTCCCTTTTTTACTTTCCTTCTTCAGAGGGTCAATTTCACAGTGACTGATTTCCTAATATATTCTCCTGCCTTATTTTTTAAAATTTCCTCTATTTTTTTTGTCAACAATTAGATAAAACTATTGATCAACTAAATTAACTTGTAAGGTCCTTTTATGTTACAAATCCTACGATTTCATTTTCTACCCATTTATCACTTTTTCTAATATTTGCTAATTAATATAATCCTGAGAAATGAAAACATATTAGAAATAAGAGGATAGATAGATTTCCTTGATTAAGCAAACATATAATGAAAACTTAAGAACTAGAAAAGTTTTCAGAATTTCCCTGAGTTTAGGAGATTTCTAAATGGGGAACTGAAATTTTCCCATAAGAGGGATTGTCCTTTAAAACTGTCAAAAGTAAACAAACAACAATAATTATTCTATGGCTCTTTCTTCTTGGAACACTAATGGTTCTCCAGATTGGTCCTGTGGGACATGAAATAGGCTGTTTTCTTAAAGTAATAATTTTTGGCTTTAGCTTTATATTTGTATTTTTCCTGTGGCTAACCACATTATCTTGGGGCATTTTTAAAAGTTTGCGTAACTCTATAAAAATTGTGTTTCTGTTTTTGTGATTTTTATCCTATATTCTTCTCTAGAGGATATCTCTGGTCATTCATTCCTTTAGGAGTTTGGGGGATTGTTTTTTAAAAGCATGATAGCATTTTAATACTCTACTATCTTCTTTTTTATTAGTTCTCCTAACTTCAACATTGGTTTACATCAGTCTCATTACAAAGCACAAAACATGTTGTATCTGCATTTCATTCTGGGTCATCATGATATGACTGCATTCCCACAGTGTCTACCTCAGAAAATCTTGGAGAACAAAAAAAAAAGCCTTTTCAATAGTTGGAAAAGAAAAGGTAAGAGGGAGAGGGAGAGGGAGAGAGAGAGAGAGAGAGAACTAATAAAAAAGAACCAATTTCCAATATCATTGCTATTGCCTAGGTTTCTTATTTTACCTTCTTAACTATCTTGATATCTAATTCACTGCCTGTCTCTGTTCTGCAAGACTTTCGGGAGTCTTCTTATCTTAGATGACTTCCATGAACTAGGTTTCTTGTTCATTAGACTCTGGTCTTGGTATGTTCCAGCCTTTTCCCTGCTGCTGTCCCCATTCTGGAATAATATTTAGAAATAGAAAAGCTATAAAAATTGAAGAGGCAAGTACACAGAATCTTTCTGGGCATAACTCTGGATAACATTAAGAACTTCTCCCTCCAAAAGGAAAAAAAAGAAAAAGGGAAAAGCCAAATTCAAAACATCATGGTGTTAAATAAGTCAGTTCTTGGCCCTAGTGTGATGGAGCAGGCAAATGCCTCTCCAGAACTCCCCACATTCTTCATTATAGTCAGGGGTCCAGGCAGACTCCAACTCTACGAACCATGCTTCAGTGCAGCCCCAGGGAAACAGAAATCTTCCAGTGGCAAGCCCTCCATTTGCTTCAAAGTGCAGCCTGGGGAAATGCCGAAATACCCAACCAGCTGTAACACATGCCAGACATCAGCACTAGAACTCCAGCTTAGCACCAAATAAGCCACTAGACCCCTATGACATCCAGCAGAGCCAGCCACCTCCTACCACACCTCCTTAGTGCAACACCAAACACAAGGATTTCCTTGCTTCAGGGCAACGTCTGTGAAGCACCAAGTAAACAGGAAGTACCTGCAGCCCCTGGCACAAGAGCCTAAGACAGTACCCCTTCCAACCTGGTTACAGAGCTCTAATTTAAAGAAAAGGAAAAAGGCCAAAAAAGGATGAGCATATTTAATATTTTATTCTTCCCCAGCTACATGTAAAAACAATTTTTAACATTTGTTTTTCGAAAGGCCCAGATTCTCTCCTTTTCTACCTCTCTACCCTCTACTCTGAATTGAGAAGGCAAACAATTCAATATAGATTATACATGTGTAGTCATGCAACACATTTCCCTAATACTCATATTATAACATGAAATATAAACCAAAAATACACTTAAAAAGTATGCTTCCATCTATATTCAAAAACATCAATCCTTCAAAGTTGCCTTGTATCATTGTATTGCTAAGAACAACTAAGTCATTCACAATCAATCTTCTTGCAATATTGCTATTACTTTGTACACAGTTCATTTCTATTTGTATCAGTTCATGAAAGTCTTTTGGGGGTTTTCTAAGAGCATCTTGCTCATCGTTTCTTAAAGTTTAATATTATTCCCTCATAATCATATACCATAGTTCAATCAACCACTCCCTAATTGACAGATAATTCCTCAATTTCCAGAAAAGAGTTGCTACAAATATTTTTGTACATATAGGTATTTTTCCTTTTTGTTTTTTTTTAATCTTTTTTGTGATATAGACCTGGTAGTGGTACTGCTAGGTCAAATGATATAATATCCAAATTGTTAAAGGAGTGATAGGTTCATGACCAAACAAGAAATAGAGAGCATTACAAAAAAATAAAATAATAATTTTTATTATATTAAATTAAAAATATTTTGAACAAGCAATATCAATGCAACTAAGATTAGAAGGAAATCAGAAAGCTGGGAAGCAACCCTTATGGCAAGTATTTTTGATAAAGGCCTCATTTCTTAAATGTATAAAGAATTGAGTCAAATTTATAAGATTACATATTATTCCCCAACTGATAAATGGTCAAAGGAACTGAACAGGGAGTTTTCAGATGAAGAAATCAAAGGCATATGAAGAAGTGCTCTAAATCATATTTTATTAGAGAAATGCAAATAAAAACAACTGTAGTAGACCACACCACATATGTAAGATTAGCTAATGTGATTTTTTAAAAAGGAAAATTATAAATGTTGGGGAGAATGTGAAAAAATTGAAACACTAATACTTTATTGGTGGAGTTGTGAATTGATCCAAACACTCTGGTGAGTTATTGAGAACTATGGTCAAAGGCCAACCAAACTGTGTAGACCCATTGATTCTACAATACGACTGCTAGGTCTGTATCCTAAGAGATCATAAATAAAGGAAAAGGACATACATATTTATATAGCTCTTTTTCTTGTGGCAAAATATTAGAAATTGAGATGTCCATCAATTGGAGAATGACTGAACAAACTTTGGTACATGAGGGTAACGGAATGCTATTATGCAATAAGAAATGATGAACAAGCAGATTGCAGAAAAACCTGGAAAGAAGTGTATGAACTTATGCAAAGTAAAATGAAGAGAGCCAGAAAAACAATGCACACAATATCAGCAATATTGTGTGATGATCAACTATGAATGTTTCAGCTCTTCTCAACAACATAATGATCCAAGACAAGTACAAAGGACTCAAGAAAGAAAATGTTATCCACATCCAGATATAGAACTGATGGAACCTGAATGCAGATTGAAGCATATTTTTCCCTACTTTATTTACTTTATTCTTTTTTGTGATTTTTTTTCTTTTTATCTGTTTCTTCTTTTATAACTATGATTAAAATGGAAATATGTTTTACTTGATACCACATACATAATCTATGTCAAATTGCCTGCCACTTTAGGAAGAAAGGAGGGGAGGGAGAGAAAGAGGGAGAAAAATTTGGAATTGAAAATCTTGTAAAAATGAATGCTAAAAAATGCCTTGACATGTAATTGGGAAAAATAAGATACTACTAAGAGAAAAAATAAATTAAAATAAATAAATCAGTTCTATAGCATGTTCTTTTTATTTTGAATCCATTTTCCATCCAACATAATGGCTGTACTTCTCAATTTTATTATTGGCAAATATAAGCATCAATGTTTTCATGTCTCTATGTAGACCACAGGAAAAGAAAAAAGATTGAAATCCTCAGGACCAAAACAAAGCCCTGGTGTACTTAACTAGAATCATCCCTCTCTGTCAGTGTTTCCTATTCATTGGTCCATAGCAAATTGCTATAGGTATATAAATATTTAAGTTAAAAAATTGTAGACTTGAGTAACCCCAGCAAGGAAAACTGCATCCAAGATTGCATGGACATATTTCTAGTTTTCTTTTACAAATGAGACAATCCTTTAACATATTCAAAGTCTCCAAAACATTTACTCAGTGTTGACTAATAATAATAGCTAGCTTTTACGTAGCACTTTAAGGTTTGCAAACAGCTTTTAAAAATATTTCATTTGATGCAACTTCTTGGGACATAGGTCCTATTCTTACCCATTTTACCATGGGTGAACCTGAAGCAGGCTCTGGTTAAGTGCCTACTGAGTGTTACACAATTAGTAAGTGTCTAAGGATGAATTTGAACTTTAGTCCTCTTGATTCCAGGTTCAGCATTCTACCCACTGTACTGCCCAGCTGCCTTAAATAATTGAGTAAGCATGGAGGTAAATACTGGCTATAGATATGTAGAAGGAAGCTGGAGAGTCAGAGTTAGTTGATTGGTATGGAAAAAAATGTGAGTGAGAAAATAGAATAGTAGTAAGAGTATAAGACAGAAAATCTTAGCATGAATGAAAATAATACTGGAAGCTAAGAGCTCAGGATTTTTTATGAGTTTAGCAAAGACGGAAGGAGCCTTGATTTGATGAAATGAGAAGATACTAATTCTATGAGTGCTGAGACCTGAGGTCCCCACTTCTGCATCAAACTTAGATTTGAATCCCAGTGTCTATCTATATGGTGATTTCAATTTTGCCAAGAAATGATGAGGTATAAGGCAGCTCATTAATTCTACATGGCATATTTCTAAGCCCCTTCTAGTCTCTATATGGGAAAAGAGAGAACTCTAGGATGGTGGAGCACAAATATAGCTAGAGATTAGAGTAAGTGAAATCAATGGTACTCATATGACTTGCAATGAAGACATATGAGTGAGTCTACTAAAAAAGGTCTTGACTTTTAAAAAGATACATGCTCAAACAATTGGGTTTTCCTTTTCCTATCTCTTCTCTTCCTCATTTCCCCTCCTACTTTTTCCTGATCTCCTCTTTTACCTTGTTTCCAGTCCATACCCCTGAGGAATTGTAAACCACTAAACTGGGACTGAAGATGTCAGAAGAGTCTTCCGTGGAAAATTTAGATATTTGGTTTGAAGTTTAGCTTGGGCTGAGAAATATAGGTTAAAAGAAATGCAGATTCCAGAGCCAAGATGGCGAACAGCAGACAGCTTTCTCTGTGAACTCCTTGGGACCTTCCCTCAAATCCAGACAAAGTGAGCCTTTGAACTGGTTTTTGAGTGAGGACTCCGCCAAACATTTGGACTACAACGCACTTCTATCAAAAATCTACCGTGAAAGAACTCTGGAGAAGGTTAGCCTCAGGGGAAATCGGCCACTGGTCTCCATCAGACTCCTCCAGCCGGGTCGGAAGTCAGGGCTGTGATAGAGGGGCGGATTTGAGGCACCTAGGAAGCCCCTGGGAGATGCCTGGGCCACTTTGCTCTGCTTGCGGGCAGGTGCGTTGGCAGATCTGCCTTTGGTAAAGGGTGGATCGAGAGCAGCTGAAAACGTGGTCCTAGTGCGAATCTAGCCCCACCAACCTCAGACCGGAAGTCAACTCGGCAAACTGCCCCAGGGCAAATACAAATTGTTGCAGTTTTCTCTGCTTTTGACCAATATCCCAACTTTAAATCATGAGCAAGAAGCAGAAGAGAGCTCTCACCATAGAAAGCTTTTACG
>JAJPUD010029929.1:0-13526 GCA_023553655.1 Myrmecobius fasciatus
GATCTAGACCCCCTGCTTTCTACCCTACTTTTTATCTAGACCAAAAAAGAATAGCCCAATTAGATTTTCCACCTTCCTAACAATAGCTGCCCCTGAGGCAGTTAGGCAGTAGATCATTGCCTCTTTATAAATGAGGAAACTAAGGTTTGGGAGAGAAAGGATTGGATTTAGAATTATACAGCCAGCAAGGCTCAGAGCTAGGATTTGAACCCAGGGCCCTCATTTCAAGTCCAGGAGTCCTATCCACACCTGCCCCACATTCTCTCCTTTCTCCTCCAGCTGCATTTATCCACACTGATCCTTCTGTCCTTTGCTAGGGTCTGTCCACAATAAACCTCCTCATTTCCTGGGGCTGAGCACCCCAGAACTCTATATGGCCACTCTACACCTGCCTACTCTGCTCCCAAGTCCTTACTCTTCTACTGTCTACACCTGCCACTGTGTCCCAGGAACTGTCACCTATCTGCTGCCTACACTGGCTCACTCTGGTCTAGAACTCTGACCTGTCTGCTGTCTATATTTTCTCATTTCCCCCCCACACCCTCAAACTTCTTGCTGTCTACACTTGCTCATTCTTTCCCAGAACTCTGACCCGTGTGCTATCTACACCTGGCCATCCTGTCCTTCCTCAAATAGCTCCATCTTACAGCACAATCCCTACCCACCCACCCAGAGCATCTCAGAATCCAGTTCTGCTGCCACCGACACCTTCCATTTACGCCTCATTCGGACAGACACTGGTCCGTTGTCTACACGGGTCCAGATAGTATATACTTTTACTACCAAAGACCCCAGTTTCTTAAAGCCTAAGAATTTAAGAACCTCTTCCCTCAGTTATGATCAGCTCCCCCTTCGCCCACCACTTAGTCCAGGCCACAGGCCAGAGGTCGAACAGCTGGGGACACAGACACAAAGCATTTGGTGATCTGGAGCTTGGGAGGCCCCAGGAGCCCAGGCCACCCAAGAACAGGCAGCTCTTCTAGTCTACAGAAGCTCAATCACCTGGAATCCTCATTATAACCATCCCAACAGCTGAGACAGACATCCATCACATGATGCTTTTTAGCACTGGAGACCAGTAATAAAAGGTATTAATAGCCCCATTTTACAGATGAGGAAATGGAGGCAAACAGAGTGGCTTGCCCAGGGTGGCTGGATTTGAAGTCAGGAAGAGGAATCTTCCTGACTTTAAGTTCAACGCTCCATCCACGGCAGCGTTCCCAGCTCTCCGGCTGGACACATAGGAAGCACTTTTCAATAAACACCATTTCTTTCCATCATCCTAAGTACCTGTACCAGCCTACCTGGTGCAGGTACCCACTCCTGCTCAAGCCAAAATGAGCTTCCCCTGCTCCCCTTACCTAGCCTCCTAAATTAATACCAGCCTTGCTCTGCGGGAGAAGCACAGGACCCTAGATTTAGGATGAGGAGCAATTCGGAGGCCATTTTCTCAAGCTTACGATGTGTGATCTTGAGCATGTCCTGAATTTAGAGTCAAGGTTCCTGGGGCCTCAGTTTCCTCCTCTGTAAAATGAGAGGGCTGGCTTACCAGATGGCACCTTCCAACTCTAGACACCTGATCCTATAACCACCTTGTCCCATGTAGATGAGGAAACTGAGAAAATCTGTTCAGGGTCACAGAGAATGGCAGAGCTCGTCCATCAACTTCTCCCCATTGTACCTGCCACCTTCCATCAGTGTCCAAGCTCACAGGTAGATGCATGCTTGACCTTTCAGTAGTCCCACAACTCCCCCCTCCTTTATTCAAAATATCTCACTTACAGTCTATCCCACATGCCTCGGTCCTGAGTCCCCGTCTTGGGCTGGGTCTGCCTCCTTCTGGGTTTGGCAATTATCTATAAGACCAATGGGGAGAGAGAGAAAGAGGTCTATGAATGGCGGCTTCCAAATGCTCTTCAAACATGGCAGTTCACCCAACTTCTTGGCCTGGAGGACCAACCTCAGGCCCTTGTCCCACCCTCAGTGAAAGGCACTCTGGACTTCCTGGGATGACCATGGTGGTAGCCAAGATGGCTACAGAATCAGATTCTGTCTCCCTGATGGCTTCCTAAATAATTAAAAAATGTGTTCTCTTGGAACAATCCTCTCTCCTCCTCCCCAGTGGTTGGGTCCTGGCCCATCTGGTGAATTCTAGATCCTCAGCACTCCAAGTAATTCTACCCCCCATTTTCCCAACCTTTCCCAAACCAGAGGCATTTTGGGTCCCAGATTCTAGCTCCCAGAAATCAGCACTCCCATGCCTGGGGGCACAGGGGAACTAGTATGCATGGAGGGGAGAGGGGGGAGGAAATGCAATGGTTAATAGGGCTGGGCTGCAGTATCCCATAGCACCAGCAGGTGGTCCCATCAGTGATGACATTGTAGCTATTCTTAGTCATGCAGTGAACAACAGAATCAGGATTAGAACTGGTGCCTCCTGACTTACTCTAGTGTAGCATGTGGCTCATTCTCACTGAACCCCCATTCTGAGAAGAACCACGGGGTTCTCAGAGACCAATGAATCCATCCAACCCAGACCTGAACAGCAACACCACGGTCAGATCATCAACCAGCATGTGGAGGAAGACTTCCCTGGATGGGGAGCTCACTACCTCCCAATGTTGCTCATTCCCATTGTGGGAAGTTCTTCATGACCTTAGTTTCCCTCTCTGCTGCCAGTTCTGTCCTCTGGGGCCAAGTCCTTTTCCCTGGGACAGCCTTCCAAAGAACTTCCCTTCTCACTTCTAGAGGCTGGCCTCGCTCAGGGCCTTCCACTCATCCTCCTGGACCTAGAGGAGAGGTGGGGGAGGGCAGGTGGGATGGCCTAGACAGTTAGGAGATGAAAGTCCAAGCCAGAGAGGAAGAGGAGGTCTCCTCCCATATGGGCAGGAATCCAGCTCCCTCCTCCTCCTCGCCTGGCTTGTGCCTTCCCTTTGCCCAAGAAGGTGCCAGATAGCATCTCTGCCATGGCTATTGCTGGAAGCTGCCCAGAGGGCTGGCACCGGTGGGGGACAGCAGCTGTTCCCGGGCAACACCCCCTCCCAGAAACGTCTGGGGGCTTTTTTGGGGTGGGGAGGCAGGAGCAGCTGTGTCTGGTGCCTGGATCCTCAGGGTGGGCTGGGGCAGGGAGGCAGCCCCCAGCCCTGGTCAGTGTTGCCCTAAAGCGGAGATCAGTTCCCATCTCTCCAGCGGTTTCTGCAGCGGCCCCTGATCAGATGTTTTCAATGTCCCGCCCCTCCATCGCCTGGCTCCCCCGGTGCCCCCGAGCTCGCGCCCTCCTAACCTTCCCAGGCCCTGGAAAGTCCTGAAAAGTCCCCGAGGGCTCCTGGAGGCTGAGTGGGCTTCACTATTCCTGCTCTGATCAGCCCGCTCGCCCTGGCAAGCACTTCCACATAGATGGGCACTCGGTCAGAAGGGCCTGGTGCATGAGAGGACAGCACTCCGAGAGGCTTCCAGAGCACTGGCTTGGATGCCAGCCCTGCCCTCTGCCCCCTGCCCCCTCCACTCCAGCTCCTCAAGGCCTTCCTCCCCCCCCCCCCCAGCCAATGGAGTTGTCCAAACCGTGGACATGATTATTCCTCATTTCTCAGCAAATGTGGTCTGACAACGCAGGAGGATCAGCTCTCGGCCCCTCGCGGTCTGCCAGGTCTGCCTATCTGTCCATCTATCCATTTGTCCAAAACTCACCCCCCCCACCTCCTAGAGCAAACAGGGAGATCATCAGACTAACGATGGCCAAAAGGAACTTCTATCCACCATCTGGACCAGAAGCTGAGTTTCTGGGAAAGCAGCCCTCATCCGGGAGAACAAGGGGACGGTTCCAGTAGTCAGTCAGCTAAGGGCCTTTAAGGCCTGCAAAGGGGAGATCGTTCCTCAGCAGCTGGACCGTGTCAGAAATGCTGGGAAATCCAGGCCCGGAACAGATCTCTGGAGAGATGGGAAAGGCGAGCCCACAAAGGGCAGAGGGAAGGGCAAAGGGGGGGGTCCAAGACAAAACGACCCTTTCCTTGTATTGGGGTGAGCCCAGAGGGGGCAGATGTACAACTTAGGACAGAGAGAGGGACAAAGGGGGGGTCCAGGACAAACCAACCCTTTCCTTGTATCGGGGTGAGCCCAGAGTGGGGGACAACATACAGCTTGGGGTCCAAGACAAAGTGACCCTTTCCTTCATTGGAGGGATGCAGTGGGAACAGATTCCAAATAAAATCTCAGGCTCCCACAGCCTCCAAGCCTCCCACTGGGGAGTTGGGATGGGAAGCGCAGGAGGAGAAGGGGGAGCGGTCCACGGAGGGAAGCAGCTGGGTAGGAGGGGGCAGGGAGCAGCAGGGCCCGGCCCTGAAGGAATCACAGAAGCCACCACCAGGCAGCCGTGGGAGAGCGAGTGAGCGGGCTGTCACCACAGCCAAGGACAACAGAGCGGTTCTGGCTGTTTTTAGCCATACTGGGGAAAGGGGGAGGATCAAAGAAGGCTCGGGACGAGGGCCGGGGGCGGCTGGGATGATAACAGGCCACGGAGAGGAGGCAGAAATACTTGGCTCGGATGTCGCTTCTAAAAAAAGCCTGGGTTCGACCCTGCCCTTCACCGACTTGCGTCTTCTCCGAGTCTCTTCATGGCTAAACTTGTGGAGAAGGCGCCTCTGCTTCCTCGCCTCCCACTCAGCCGGTCGGGCTTCTGCTTCTGGCTCTCCTCTCAGATTCCTGCACCCGCTCCTCCCTCAGCTGAGGGGACCTGGGGAGGGCCAGCAGCCCAGTGGCTCCGCTCGGGTGGCTCCGCTTGGCGTGGCTCCGCTCGGCGCGGTTCTGCTCAGCGTGGTTCTGCTCGGGTGGCTCCGCTCGGCGTGGCCGCCCCATTTCCTTTCTTCTCTGTTTCTTCTGTTTCCAAGGAGTCCCATCAGCCCCTGGCCACCCCCTTCCCTTGGCTCTGGGCCATAGCCCTGTTCAGCTCCTGCTCAATCTGGGCCCCATTTTTCTGGGGCTCTTTCATCTCCCCATTCTCCCTCAGTGAGGACTTTTATGCATGGGGCTCCCAAATCAGACATCAGCAGCCTTCCAGGTGCCCTCGGCTGCTCAGGGTCCACGTGGGACTCCTACTCAGACCACGGGCTTTCCTCGCTGCACTCAGCCTGCAGGGGCCCAGGCCACTTTCTGAGGCTCAGTTTTGCAGCTAGGGGACCTCGAAGGTCGCCTGATTCAAGCCCCTCTTTCTGCAGAATAAGCGACTAAGGTTCAGAGTAGTTCCATCAGTGGATAGAGAGCTGGAGTTTGAATCCCACCTCGGTCGGATGCTTACTGGCTGTGTATGATAGGGAAGCTCACAACCTCTCAGCCTCAGCTTCCCCACCTGTAAAATGGGGAGAACAAGGTCTCCTTCTCAAGGTCTTGTTTCCCATGGGGCCTGGAGGCTTTCTCCCAAGCACCAACACACCCCAGGTCCCTGCCTGGCCCCGGAGTTGCTCTAAAGGCAAGTCCTGTGTGTTCCTAGCGGTTCTGGGACCCAGGGATATGTCCATTCTGCCCCAGCCCCACAGCACACAAAAATGGTGGAACAAGCGGGAGCCTAAGCCTCTCCAAACGGAGGCACTTCTCCCTCAAACAGACCCTGAGCCCCCCAGCACTCCCCCCAACTCACACTGCAGATGGTCCCCATCAGGGCGCGAAACAAACAAACGGAATATTTCATTCAGCTCTAGTTCTCAGCAGCCAGTTGGTCCTGCTGCCAAGCAGCCCCTCCTTCACAGCTCTGTCAGCCTCGGGCGCAATTTGGGGGGACGATGCAGCCCGATTCCAGCTGCTCCTCCAGAAAAGGGGGGCGGGACCCCGCCAGGGGATAGCAGGCACCTCCATCTCTGCCCACTCCGGGCCGGCAATGCTGAGGAAGGCGGCCGTCGGAACCGAGCGTCCCCCAAACGCAAAAGGTTCCCCCAATCCGGTTCCCAACAAGCCAAGAAAGAGCAGAGATGGTGATAAAGGTCGCCGCCACTGAGGGCTTAGGGAGCCTGTCCAGCAGCCCTCAGGAGGGGACCTGCCTGGCCCGGACCAAGAACCAGCTCCCCCACTCATCCCCTGCTCTACCTCACCCCATGACTGTCCCCCCAACCACCCTCAGCGATCCACTCAGCAGCCCCCAGGAAAAGCACCAACTCCAGAGTCAGGAAGGTCCTCCTCAGAGGCAGCAGCTCCCCAGCCAAGAAGCCCCAGCCTCTGTTTGCAGACCTCCAGGAGCAGGAAGCCTTTCCTCTTCCCAGTGCCTGGGACAGGGCACAGTAAGTATACAGCACACATCTCGTGGGGCCATTGTTAGAAAGACTCCTGACCCGGCTCCCCGATCTGTCTCTCTGCTGGTTAGGCTCCCCAAGCTCCTAGCCAAGCCTCCTCCCTCAGGGAGCCCTTAGAAGGCAGCAACTATGCCCCCAACACCGTTCCCATGGCCAATGTCTTTCCTCAAACATGGCGCCCAAGAGGCCGTGACCTTCCTGTACAGGTCCTAGCCCCAGGTGAGGAGCAAACAAGTAAGAGTCCCTGTCTGCACAGCCTGCCAGGAAGTACGAAATTCTGTACACTTCACCATGAACTTAACCTTGGCCACGGGGGGCCATCCTCCCAATCAGTAGTACAACGACTCGTCCTCCCCTTCTAACCCTCCTCCCCGAGGATACCCCCTTGTATGGACTGGAGGAGGAGGAGGATGGGGGGAAGGAAGAAAGAAGCCAATGAGACTCTGGTCCCCTCGGGGATAGTCCAGGAGACCCCCAGGCAGGAATGGAGAACAGAAGCAGCCAGAGAGTGAATGACCTGAACAGCTAAGAGCGGGGTGGACCAGGGCAGGGTCTGAGGGCTATGGAGGGGCCAGCCAGAAAGCCCACCCCACACACAATCCCTGGGACTGCTCTGCTTCCTCACAGGCCAAAGGCACCGGTGCTTACTGACTGCTTGGCTGACTCTGCTGGACGTGGCCATGTCCGCTGAGACTTGGGGCTAGCTCACATGTTGGTCAGCCTGAAGTGAAGAAATCCAGCTCTTGAAGCTCCTCTGGCTGAAGCACAGTGGAAAACTCCCAAGCTCCACCGGGGTCAAAGCCCCAGTCCTAAGGAAATTTCCTCAGAAAATGGGGCCTGCTAGCAGGAGGCCAGGCCCCACCCGGACCCCTTTCCCACCCAACTTGAGCATCCTATGAGGGGGGGGCCCTCAGACCAATCAGAGGCCTGGGTCCATTGAGTACCCACTGAGGCCCCTTCCCCTGGCTGACTCAGGAAACACTCTGTGATTGATAGAACGATAAGATTCTTCCCAGAAAGGGGGGGATGGGGCTTGGCTTCTGCCAAGACGTTCCCCCTCCTCCTCAGTCCCTGCAGCTGCCAGGGGAGGGAGGGCAGGCTGGTCCATGAATATGCAAAAGCAGTAATTAGCTGAGAGCATTAAACAAATCAGCCCAGAAACAAAACAAGCAGAGGGAGGGAGACTGAGGGATCCCAGGAGGCAAGAGATCCGATGTTTTCCCAACACAGGCCCAGGGGACCCCTGAGCCTCCACAGGCCCCCAACAGCCTCCGGAGCCATCCTTACCGGCCCGAGAGGCCCCCTACAATCCCCAGTATCATGTGGTTCATGAGCTGGAGACCTTGGGATCCACTGAGTACATCCTCATTTACAGAGGGGGAAACTGAGGAAGGAACTGGTCCAGGAATGAAATCCTAGGTTCTATTGGGGATGGAAAGGGCTTGGATTCAGTACCACCCACCACCGGGCAGAGGCCACCAAGGACTGGATGCTGGGTAAGGTCTTCCTGTCCTTGAGAAGCTTTCGTCCGGGGATGGGGAGGGACTGAATAACCAGCAGGAACTTAGAACTCCAAACTGGTAAAAGATCCCCACAAAAGATAAAAGTCCTGGACGAGATATTGATAGAAAAGGCCTCTTGAGGGAGGGGGGACCAGCTCAGCCCATAGGGGAGTAGGGGACTCCAGAAGGGATGGCACTCCAGGCTAGGTGACAGTCTGGACAAAGGCACAGAGATGGGACATGGAACGCTATACCCAGGAGGCCAGATCTCGGAGGGCTTTAAATCTCAAGGGTCGGGGCCAAGTCAGAACTTTCCATCTTCCCCAAGAGATGCTGCTCCACTCAGACACCAAAGTGCTCACCTCCCCATTATTCAATAAACCCCAATGGGCTCCCTGTTACCTCCAGGAGCCAATGGAAAACTCCTTTGCTTGGGAGTCAAAGCCCTGCCCAGCCTAATCCCTTTCTATCTTTTCCATTTTCTTATACCTTCATCTCCAGCCTGTTTTCTTTTCCCTCTCTCCATTCTGGAGCATTTTCTCTGCTTTTCCCCATGTCTGAAACACTCTCTCTTCAACTCCAATTCCTGCCTTCCTTCCAGTCCCAGCCAAAATTCCACTTTCTGCAAGAAGACTTTTCCAACTTCTCTTAATCCCAGTGACTTCTCTCTGTGATTATCTACAATTCTCTCTCTGTCTGTTTCTGTTTTTCTGTCTATCTCTCACTGTCTTTCTGTCTGTTTCTCCTCTCAAGATAGATAAACAATATTTTATGTAACTCTCTGCAGTCTCCCTCATTAGTCTGTAAACTCTGGAGAACAGGGGCTGTCTTTTGTCGTTCTTTGTATCCTTGGTGTTTAGCCCAGTGCTTGACATATAACAGACACTTAAATGCTTACCATCGCACATTTCTAAGCCTCAGTTTCCCCATCTGTGAAACCTTCCTAAGAGAACCATTTATACTTTAAGAAGTCCTTGACATATAACAGACACTTAATAAATGCTTGCCACCTCACATTTCTGAGCCTCAGTTTCCCCATCTGTGAAATATACTTTCCTAAGAGAACCATTTATACTTTAAGAAGTTCTAAGAATTGTTGCAAATAAGACAATGTGCCAACCTATATAAATATGAACCATTGTTATAATCAATCCCATCTGAGCAGGGAAACATTCAATCTCATGCCATCAATAGAGAGGCCTCTTGGTCCATCCATTGGATGGATCTGGAAGCAAGGGGGGTCCAGTAAGAAACTATAGATATACAGATAGTGGTTCCATGGCAGGGAGGACCCCAAATCTGAATGACTGAATTATCCCCTTGAAATCTGAGTGATCTCAAAGGAGAAGGGATGACCAGTTTTTTTTTTGTTGTTGTTTTTCAGAGAAGAAGCACAAATGGCTAAGTCCCTTGAAAAAATGCTCAGGGGGGCAGCTAGGTGGCGCAGTGGTTACAGCACCAGCCCTGAAGTCAGTAGGACCTGAGTTCAAATCTGATCTGACACTTCCTAGCTGTGTGACCCTGGGCAAGTCACTTAACCCTAATTGCCTCAGAAAAAAAAAAAAAAAGAAAGAATGCTCAGCCTTTAATAATCAGAGACCTGAATTAAAACCCAGCAAAAAGAATTAAAAGCAAGGAAACGTGATGCTGGTGGAGCCAGGTAAAAACAGGTATACTCATTCTCTGCTGAGAAGATTGCAATCTGGGGAGACTCTTTTGGAGTCCTCTGATAGGATACATCAACCACTATACCAAGCACTATAATCTCTGACTCCCATAATGCCATTGTCGGGCAGAAACGCCCAAAGTATTCAGCCAAAGAGAGGGAGAGCTTTCTGCTCCAAGGTTTTCACAACAGCATCGTTATATGTAATTGCAGAAAACGACAAGCAGCCTCACAGTTGGACAACCAGAGAATCAACTGTGGCGCCTTCATGACACGGAATATCATAGTGCAATTAAGATATGAGCAATACAACGACCTGAGGAAAGAGCTTTGGCAAGTCACAAAAAAAAAAAAGGGAGCAAAGAACAGAGCACACATTACTGATAAGTAATGAGAAATCATGAGAAGTGATTCAGCCAGTCATACAGCTAATAAATCTGGCCCTCCTGCCATATATAGACCCTCCGTCTATGTCCTATTTCCTCTCTCTTTTTCTGATTTCTCTCTTCCTATTAAGGGTCCCCCCTTTCCACTTTTTGGATATTCCAAGCTTACATTCTCAAGACCATTCTTAGCCCTGTCTCTACCATGATCAATGAACAAGTCTTGCTAATTAACTCAGTTTCCTGCCTAATTCAGGTCCTTAACACCTCTTATCTAACTTGTGGATCTGGAACTCAGTCAATAAATTGCTGTGGCTCCCTCTTGCCACATAGAGGATTAAGTGCAAATGCCTTGGTGGGGCCCTTCCCAGGCTGGCCACCTCCTTCCAAGTTCATTAGGCATTGTGGCCCTTCCAGACAAACTCCTCTCATGGGGCTTCCCCAGGGAATTACTCTTCCTCCTTGGCTCCTAAAGCAAGCCTATTCTGATCCCACCTCTCAAATCACCCCGAATGTTTTCTATTTGATTTTCTAGCTACATGTTCTTGCCCCTCAAGAGAACTTAAGCTTCCCGAGGGCAGGGGCTGCTTTGTTCTGTCCCAATGTGCCCCTGCTCAATAATTCCATCAGGCGTGAATGGATAATAGGAACAACAGCTAACATTTATAAAGTGCTTACTATGGGCAGGTACTTGACAATTATTTCATTTGATCCCCCCTGGAAGGCATTTTACAGATGAGGAAACTGAGGCAAAAATAGCCTTAAGTGACTTTTCACACAGTGAGTGTTCCAGGCCACATCTGAACTCAAGGTGTGAGTCTTCCTGACTTTGCTGCAATTCAATAAATCCAATTTAATTTATTTAGCACTTACTCTGTGCCCGGCACTGTGCTGATACTACTACAGAGTCATGGGAAATTAGGGCTGCAGGGACCTTGGAGACTAGATGAGCAAAATGTGTCCCAAGAGGGAGAAGGCCAAGTGTGCCCCACCCCAGCCTATTGGCAAGGGCAGGAGCCGATCAATGAGGGAGGGAGACAGACACAAAGACCTTATTGTCACTGTTGTTTTTAAGAAATAAAAGGTAGTAATCTCATCAGGGGCAACTCCCAGGCTCCTGGGACTTCCAGCCCTGCCCTCTTTCCCCTCCCAGACCAGAGCGGGCAGGTCCTGGAGGAGTCCCTCACTGCAGGGACCATGATGGGGAGAAGGAAAGGGACTCGTTACAGGCTCTAGGCTGGCTTCCTAATTAGACTCTGAGAGCTTTCCCTGCCTGTGATTCATCCCAACTTCCCAGGAGCCCTAGGGATCTGGAGGAGGGGAGGTAAGGGAAAAGGAAAGGGAGAGAAGGGAGAGAGAGAAGGAAAAAGGAGAATGGAGAGAGAGAAGGGAAAAGGAAAAAGAAGGAGAATGGAGAGAGAGAGAAGGGAAAGGGAAGAAGAGGAGGATAGAAGGAGAAGGGAAAGGTGATAAAAGAAGGGAAAAGGAGAGAAGGGGAGGGAGAGAAGAGAAATCTAGGGAGGAAGAAAAGAGGAGGAGGAGGAGCGGAGGAGGTGCAGGGAGGGCCCAGCTGGGACCAGAGGCGGCTGGGAGGCAGAGCTGAGACACAGGAGGAAGCCTGAGAGCACTGAATGCTGTCTGCTCAGCCCCCACCCATCTCCTGGCACCCACAGAGATTTGGCCACTGCTCCGGCAGGCCCTTCTCTAGCTTATTTCCTGATCAGGAGGGTCCTGAGGCTCTACAACGACCATCGCTTAGGAGTACAGAGGCTGAGTTCTGGTCTTACCTTTGACCCTGTGGTCAGTGGATGATCGGGGAGATCCCTCCTGGCTCTGGTCCTATAAGGTTCTCATTTCTTCAATCAATAAATCCACCTTTATTAAGTGCCTACAATGTGCCAGCTAGGGGCAGCCAGGTGGCACAGTGGGAGGAGCGCTGAGCTGGCGTGAGGAAGACTCAGATCCCCGAGTTAAAATCCAGCCTCAGACACTCGCTAGCTGTGGGAGGCTTGGCAAGCCACTTCACCTTGCCTGCCTCAGTTTCCCCATCCGTAAAACAAGCCGGAGAAGGCGAAGGTGAAGTACTCCCAGGAACTCTGCCAAGAAAACCCCAAATGGAGTCACCGGGCGATGGACCTGAGCGAACAACAGCGCGAGCTATGTACCAGGCCCGATGCTAAGTGCTGGCAAGATAAACTCGAAAAAAGAAAGGTGGTTCCTTCTCCAACTCCAGGGAGATCCAGTGGCAGACATTTTCCTTCCCTAGAGGAAGGAAATACCTGGAAACACCTGCTCAGGAAAGTCTTCCTGGATTGGTCCTCCCCACTGGCTACCTGTCTCATTGGCTGCCCTAGTACAGAGGGCCCCCCTGCCTCCGTCCCTCCCTCAAGGGGCAGCCCTGCCCCCTGCACTGCCCAGCCCTCCCACACCCACAGCCTAGGATGCACATGCCTCAAGGCTGAGCTCACACACACATGCCCGGCAGAGCTGGGGCACAGCCACACCCAGCCCTGCCAAGAGTGAGTCAGGCCTCCGGGGTGCCTGATCATCTCCAGCTTAATCCCGGGAGATGGGCACAACAGGACCCTGCCAGCCCTCAGACTCAAGCCAGAAGTCTGTGTGTTCCCGGCCCCTCCATCCATGGAGTGGGCACGTGCACAGACTGTTATGAGCAGGGTCTCCCCGCAGAACGGGACTCCCTCAGCATAGCTTCTCTCCCTGGCACACCCTGGGACAGACATCAGGGAGGGAGCCCCTCAGAAACAAGACCATATTTAAAAATCGATCGAAAAGTAAACACAAGATGGGAGAGCAACTGGTTTCTTGGGAAACACAGCTAGAGGCGGGGGATGAAGGGGGAGTCGGGCTTTATGAACGAGTCCCTGGCCCCCAATGTGCCCAGCTCTGCCCACAGCCGGGCACACTCCCTCCCCTTCTTCAGAGGCCCTGTCCCTGCCTTGGGACACAGCCTGGGGCTGGCAACCTGTGCTTAGGCTTAATGACACTTGGAGAAAATGGATGTGTATCTCCTAGACCCACTAAGGACCTGTAACCCCCAATTTTCATCCTGGGATCATGAGTTAGGGCCAGTCCTGTGCCCATCTTCTTGACTCAATACTGGGAGCCTGAGGAACCCCTTCCAAATCGATGAGGGGAAAGGGGGAGGGAGGACCTGCTGCTCTCCTCAGGGCCTCTGCCCACTGCCTGGACATCTGGGCAGCCAGTAACCCACATGAGAGCTGAGGCTGGAGTCCGGCTTCCCAGGGAAAGGGGAGGGGAAACGTCCTTCACTGTGGCTGGGGGTCAGGAGGACAGGAAGCGCCATAAATTCCTACCTCCAGTCAGACTCCCCCAGGCCACTGGAGGGTAAAGACTCCTGGGAAATCTCCATTAACCAGCTGCCTGGGTGGCCATCAAGGTTCTGAAGACTTTTCACGTCTCTTTCTTCTCCTTCCCTCACCCCCCCCCCTTCTGCTCCCTGATACCTGGCACCTGGGGGTGGAGTTGAGGCCAGACTTTCAGGGTGTGGGCGCAGGACAGAAATGGTCCCCAGAGTACCAGGAGTTAGAGAATGACGTCTTCCGGAGACTTCCCACCTAGGCCAGGTGCCATGGGGAATCAAGTCCCAGTGAGTCAGTACCTGGCTCCCTAAGGTGGGGCTGGAGCTGAGCTACTTCTGATCTTCAAGAGGCTGGGGGGG
>JAJPUD010029930.1:0-13526 GCA_023553655.1 Myrmecobius fasciatus
TTGATGTTTGCTTACATTGTGTTTCCTTTATCTGATATATCGTTTGTGTAGATAAGATTTTTCTTGCACAACAATGATAAGTTTGGAAATATGTATACATATATTCGATTTGCCAATATTTTAACATAATTAACATGTAGTGGATATCCTGCCATCTAGGGAAGGGGTGGGGAAGTTGGGGGGAAAAATTTGTAATGGAAAGCTATGTAAGGGTTATTGTTGAAGAATTACCCACACATATGTTATGCAAATAAAATAAAATTTAAAAAAAAATAAAAAAAATATTTAATAATTGTTGGACTACCTGAAAGTCATGATCCAAAAAAGTGTAGACAGCCTCTTTTAAGAAATTATCAAGAAAAATTTCCCCAATATCTTAGACTAACCACTTCCTGATGAGATCCCAAAATAAAAATTCCCAGGCATATGATAGCCAAATTCTAGTCAAGGACAAAATATTGAAAGTGGCCAGGAAGAAACAATTCAAATATCATAGTGCCACAGTCAGGATAGCAAAATATTTAATTAAAGGATAATAGAGCTTCAAATATGATATTCTGGAGGGCAAAGGATATGGGATTACAACCAAAATTAACCTACCCAGAAAAACTGTTTCTAATTCTTCAGAGGAAAAAAATGTTATTTAATGAAATCAGTGATTTCTAAGCATTTCTAATGAAAAGACCAAAGCTGAATAGAAAATTTGATTTTCAAATACAAGATTCAAACAAAGCATAAAAAGAGAAAATATAAGGAATTAAATAAAGTTAAACTGTTTACATTCCTATATAGAATGACTCTTGTAAGTCCTAAGAACTTTATCATTATTAAGGCAGGTAGAAGGAGTATAAATAGGCAGAGAACATAAGTGTGAGTTGACTATGATGGGATAATAAAAAATGTTAAATTGAATTAAGAGGTAAGAAAGAGGAATGCATTGGGAGAAGGGAAGAGAGGTAGAATGGGGATAAATATCTCAATGGAAGAGTGATGAAAGGAAAAGTTTTTATAATGGAGGGAAAGAGAAAGTAAGTATCAGACAATGCTTGATCCACATTCTCATTAGAATTATCTCAAAGAGGGAATAAAATACATACTCAGTAAGTATTAAAATCTATCTTATCCTACAAGGAAATGGGGAACAAGGAGAATGACAGAGGAGAGGAAATATGTGGGGTGTTTTGTCTCAGAAACAAAATATTTTTGAGGTGGGATAGGGTAAAAGGAAAAAGAAAGATAAAAAGGGAGAAAAATATGAGGGAGGGAAATATAGACTCAGTAATTATAACTGTGGGGGGTGGAGCCAAGATGACAGAAAGCATACATGGCTTTCTGTTACTTCCTTTGACCTTCTTTCAAACCAATAGCAGATTAAGCCTCTGAATTTTCCAGAAGAAAATACTTTAAAAAAACTTCAGAACATGTCTGTCTCAATTAGGCAGGGGGACAGTCTGCAGAGCACAGGCTGCAGTGTAGGGAGCCTGGGGCAAGGATCTGGGGTGGAGAGCCAGAGCCTGGCAGCAATCACACACCAGGGAATGTTCTCTGAGCCTCTTAGGCTACTCTGTATTGGTTGCAAGTGGGTAGTTTAGCAGATTTTCTGTAAAACACCTAAAAGCAAATACAAAAGGCAAATTGTAAGCCGCTGAGCCCCAGAAAAACACAGGTCTGGCTGCCTATGCAATTACCCAGCACCAGAAGTCAATCAGCAGAACTGCTTCAGGGCAAACTAAAGCAGCTGTTGCCCCTTTGACATAAGAGCAGATCTCAACCCTTTAAAAAATGAGCAAAAAAGCAAAAAGAACTCTGACCATAGGCACCTTTTATGGAGAGAGAGGAACAGACCTCAAATGCTGAGGTTTCTAAAGGCAAATCAGTGCCAGATGAAGCCCCAAAGGGAGATATGAGCTGGTGCCCATTTCACAAGGCTTTCTTGGAAGATTTCAAAAAGTATCTTAAAAGAGAGTTAGAAGGAAAATGGGGAAAGGAAATGATATCTTTGCAAGGGGGTATGGAAAAGGAAAAACAAATTATCTGAAGAAAATTCCTTAAAAAACAGATATGATGAAATAGGAAAAACATATAATTCCCTACAAAATAGATATGATGAAATGGGAAAAGCATATAACTCCTTACAAAATAGATATGAAAAAGAAACCAATTTGCTGAAAAACAGAATTTGTGAAATAGTAATTATAACTGAATGTGAATGGTATGAACTCACCCATAAAATGAAAGCAGATAGCAGAGTGGATTAAAAACAAGAATCCTACAGTATGTTGCTTACAAGAAATAAACTCAAAATAGAAAAAACACAAACAAGGAGTATAAACTACTGTTTCTTTTTTTAATGTACTTTATTTTTGGTGATGTAACTGTGATTAAATGACTTGCCTAGATCACACAGCTAAGTATTAAGTGTTTGAGGCCAGATTTGAACTCAGGTCCTCTTGACTTCAGGTCCTGTGCTCTATCCATTGTACTAGCTGGCTTAAAATATTGAGTTTCAACTGAACTTTAAAAAAAGAAAAGGAAGGGTAGCAATCATGATCTCAGAACCTTTACAACACAAATATTCTGATACCTAAACCAGGAAAAGCAAAAACAGAGTGAAAAACTAAAGATTAATTTCTCTAACAAATATTGATGCAAAAGTTTAAATAAAATACTAGCATGGAGATTATAATAATATATCACAAATATCATACACTATGGTCAGGTGGTATTTATACCAGAAATAAAGGACCATCTCAGTATTAGAAAAATTATCAGCATAATTGACCATTTCAATAACAAAAATCATATGATTTTTATCAATAGATGCAGAAAACACTTTTGACAAAACCTAACATTTCTAATAAAAATGCTAGAAAGCACGGGAATAAATGGAACTTTCCTTGAAATGATAAGTAGTATCTATCTAAAACCATCAGCAAGCATTATCTGTGATAGGAATAAACTAGAAGCCTTCCAAATAAAATCAAGCATGAAACAGAGATCCTCGTTATAATCACTATTATTCAGTATTATACTAAAAATGTTAACTATAGCAATAAGAAGAGAAAGTAATGAAAGGAATTATAATAATCAATGAGGAAAATAAAAATGGATCTTTGCAGAGGATATGATGGTATACTTAGAGAATCAAATAATTGAAATAGTTAATAACTTCAATAAAGTCTCAGGATATAAAATAAACTCACATTAATCATCACCATTACTATTTATTATTAACAAAGCCTTCCAAAAAGAAAAAAAATTACATTTAAAAACATAAGCAATATAAAATATTTCAGAATGTACTTACCAAGACAAATCAAGGAACTATATGAACACAATTATAAAACACTACACAAATAAAATCATATCTAAACAACTGAAAAAATATGAAGTGCTCAAAAGTAGCAAGTCAATATAATAAAAATGACAATTTTGCTTAAATTAATTTACTTATTCAGTGCCATCAAAATCAAAATATAATTATTTTATAGAGCTAGGAAAAATAATAACAAAATTTGCCTAATGGAACAAGAGAACTGATTTTTAAAATGTTAAAGAAGATAATCGCCTAGCAGTACCAAATATCAAAATGCATTACAAAACAGTAATCATCAAAATAATTTGGTACTGGCTAAGAAATAGAGTGGTAAACCAGTCAAATAAATTGGATATACAATACACAATAATAAATGATCACAGTAATCTAGTGTCAAAGCTTTTGGAACAAAAACTCATCTGACAAAAATTCCTGTGAAAACAGGAAAGCAATTTGACAGAAACTAGGTATAGATCAATATCTCACACTATATATGCCAAGGTCAAAATGGTTACAAAACTCATATATTAAAGGTATTGCCATATACAAATTAAGGGAGCATAGAAAAGCTTTCATCTTAGATCTATGAATAAAGGAGGAACTAATAACAAAGAAGAGACTAAAATCATTATGGACTACAAAATTGATTATTTTGATTAAATTTTAAAAAATTTCCCACACACAGAATAATACATCCAAGATTAGAAAGAAAGTAGGAAATGGAGGGAAAATTACAGCAAGTTTCTCTTATATAGAGAAGTAAGTTAAATGTATAAGAATATGGGTCATACTCCAATTGATAAATGCTCAAAGTTTTCAAAAGAAATCAAAACTATCTATATTCATATGAAAAAAGTGTTATAAATTATCATTTATTAGATAAGTGCAAATTAAAGTAACTCTGAGATACCCCTTTGCACCTATCAGATTGGCTAAAATGACAGAAAAAGAAAATGACAAATGTTGGAGGGGATGTGGAAAAATTGGGATAGAAATAAATATTGTTGGAGTCCATATATATGTATACATGCATATATGTACACATGTATGTATGTATACATATATATGTATAAGAAGCAGGAATAGAACATAGACCTTCCCTCCCTAACCCCTATCCACTTTGAATCACTAGCTTTTTCTGAAGCTCAGCTCAAATGCAACTTTTCCTATGAGGTCTTTTTTGAACTTCCCCTTCCCCTCTCTCTAACTACTAGTGCCTTCTGCTCCAGAATTATCTTTTATTTGTTTTTTCATATCTTGTACACATTTACATAGGGAAGGCATCTTGTCTCCTCTTATATAAGATGAGACTTGATCTCAAATAATATTTCATTTTTATCTTTGTACTTTGTGCTTTTGTATCTATCACAGTGCATGACCTACAGAAAATGCTTACTTAATCTTTATTGATTCATTGCTTAATTTTAAATCATTATGATTGGAATTTAATTCATCACAAAATCAATAGTGTACATGGAATCAAAAGCAAACGAAATGGATACTTAAATTTTTAATTCTAATATTTTATTTTTAATTCAAATTTTAGAAGTCTCATGATACAGCCCAGGAGTTATATCAATATCTATGCTGATTAGGTCTATGGGGAGACTAGGAAGGCAGGGGAAAGAAATAAAAAATAATTTTGTAGTGCCTACTAGTATCAGGCTCTGTGGTAGGTGTTTGATAAATATTATCTTATCTGATCCTCATAGCAATCCAGGGTATTAAGTGCTTTATTTTCCTCATTTTAGAGAAGAAACTGAGGAAAACAAAACTTAAATGACTTGCCTAGGATTGCATAATTAGTAGTATGTGAAGCCAGATTTAATTGGGCCTTCTTAGGGCCCAGTCCACTGCATTACTTAGCTACCATGGACCATTCTCAAATACAGAGTCAAAAACTTAAGAGAAATTGATAGAAGCTACAGAATATCTTATCTTTTCCCAGTGAGATAAAATAGTGCACAATAATGTATGGATTGTGTTGAAATTGGTCCAGGACTTCAATCTGTTAAGGGTTTTAAAGAAGCTGCCAACTAACTAATGATTCTATAAATTTTGAAGCAGTAGATGCTTTTTGCTTTTTTTAAATGGAGGACACTAAACTATAATTTTACCCAGAATATTCTGGATCAAGTCTAGCTCAGGATAGTCTAGTGTCTCAGACTGAGGACTGAAATGCATCATAGCCATAATATGCAACACAGAAAACTTTATTAATTATAAAAATGATGCATTTTATAAATGAAGTCCCTTTCTGACTCTACATTCTCCAGAACATCCCAAGGTAGAGGAGTTGGAACTCTGCCCAGTCTCTAAATTAGACGCAACTCCACATGGGCTGGGCTGTGGACCAACCAAGTACTGAAGACTTCTTTTTTAGAGAAACAATTCCAATTTATGTAAAACAAGCCTTCTTTATGTCACATTGAAGAACCCATTCCTGAGTTATCCTACTTTAACACATAAAACATCATTTATCAACATATCAAAAACCAGCTTAGTTAAGTTGGTCCTCAGAAGATAAAGGTAGTGTGGTATGGGGAAAAGACCTCTGGATTCAGAGCCAGAGGAACTGAATTCACATCTCAGATCTGGTACTTCTTGTGTGATCTTGACAAGTCAACTCTTCTCTCTGAGCCTCAGTTCCTCAACTGAGAGAGAGACCTGGGAACATTAAGTGTTTCACATGTCATATCTGGAAGACTGTACAATTTAAGAAAATAACTCATCCAGTTATCCATGGATTTTTGTCTTTCTATGATTCCTCTTAAAGAAGACAGATTGGGAACAACAGTCTTCCAAAGCATATGTTCATTTCTAGCCCTGATGGCTGAGCCCAAAGTATTCCATAAGGATCTATTATAGTATAATTCAAAACGTGATATACATACATATGTGTATATGTTGTCTTACTGAGTTTTGGATTTAACATATCTTGGGAAGGCTTCATCTGAATTCCATTTAAAGTGTTTGTTTGATAACCTTACTTTCTGTCAATCCTTAATTAAACCACATGGCAATAATGCTAATCCTCTGATCACCATGACATGACAAGGGCAACTTGGTGTCACAATGGTTAGAATACCCAGCTTAGATTTAGAAAGATTTGTCTTCCTGAATAAAAATCTGGCCTCAGACACTTAATAGATATGTGACCTGAATAAGTCACTTAACTTTTTTTGACTCAGCCTCCTCATCTGTAAAATGACCTAGAGAAGGAAATGATAAACCACTGCAGTATAACCTTAAAGGGGGTCACAAAGAGTCAGATATCACTGAAAATCTATTGAGCAAGAGTATCAAAGCTGTTTTGAGCCTGACTCTAATTTGTTTTTTTTTTTTTTTTAACACATACATGTGTGTATACATTCAAGAATGTATTTTCATTAGGCCTATATTTTCATCAGTGCAGGGTACCACCCATGATAAGGAAACTTCCCCTACCAATACAGATAAACAACTCTACAAATTAAGGTCTTAAAAACTGCCTGAGGCACTAAGAGCTTAAATGATTCACCGAGGGTCACACAGACCTGGGTAAATTATTCATAATATGGGTGTCACAGGCAGAACTTGACCTCAGATCTTCAAGGATGACTTTATCCACTACACCATGCTATCTCTTCTATGTTTATATGTATATAGATGGATGTGTATATGTATGTATGTATGTATGTGTATTGTCCATATATGTGTATGTGTATTGGATGTGTATGTATGTATACTGACTCCCATAAGAAGCTATATAAAGCATGGTGCCATCATGGTGCCATAAATCCAAGAGGATTTATTTTTAAATTACAAAAACCCATGGCATCCTAAATAATAGCAGGCTAAAGATAGCTGTAAAATTCTTCTTAGTCTTAGCCCACAAAATAACATTTAGTATTTTAAAATTCTGAAGGTAAATATGTTGCACCAGATGTTTTCTCCTCAGATTCCAACAGATTCAACTAGGAGAAATGGCTTAATAGCAAAGCAAACTCCTGAGTCCAGATTTTCTATGGTTGTAGTTTGGCAGAAAAACTGACAATCATATTTTCTGAGTTTTCTAAATGATCACACCAGCTAATAAATATGTATAAAATCCAAATTTCAAAGGACTTAAAGTTTTTTACAGATACACAGTGAGTCAAATTGTACATAAGCTGGTAGAACATGCTAATCAATATATATGTATAGATTCTGTTCTTCTTGGTACCTGAATGAGAACTGGTAGAAACAAATTTTCTTATTAATTATAGGAGGTCAAAAACTGATTCTCTGATATACTTTAGTACTTTGTGGCAAAAGCCTACCTTTTCTATAACCAAAATGATCCCCCAAAAGATAAATGAATCACAGAACTTGAGAATTAGAAAAGATTTCAGTAGCTACCTAGTTCAACCAAAAGAATCTGCACTAAAAGGTGTTCCAAAAGTCTTAATACAGCTTTAAGTTTAATAGATTATATTATAGGATGTACCAAAAGTCTTAGGACAATATCTGAAGAGAGCTCAGAGATCAATTAGAAATTATTATCATGGTCTGGGAAGAGGGGAACAGCTCCTGAACTGGAACGATACTCTATGAATTGAGACAGATATAAAAAGATAGCATATATAGTATATATAATAAGCATGTCTACTCTCTAACTGTTACTTAAGAATTTAGAGGGAGTAGAGCTTAATATAAAATGGAGCAGTCTGGGATGCTTCAAGAAGATAAAGAGATTAGGGATAAACAGCAGGAAGTGGGGAGGGTCAATTACTTCCTAAACCCTAAACCCTGGAAGCAAATGATCTAGATTGGCAGATATTCTTTCTTTAGCATAGTTAGCACACTATGTTTAGAGTCTCTTTCCATAAAAGACCTAGTTTCCCTTTTGTTAATTACAAGTTCTGTAGGATTGCCCACTTGCTAAGTGTTATAATAAAGCTTTTCCCCTTGATCTGGAAATGGTCTGAATAGTATTTTGTAGTCTGTTTTGTTTTTGTTTTTGTTTGTTTTGTTTTGTTTTCTTATTTTTTTTTTTTTTTAGTTTCTTCAGACAATAAATAGGTGTAGGATTTGGACATTATCTACATCCCCACTGCAAATACAGTTGTCCTTCATAAATCACTGGGGTTAGAGATTCAGAAGTCCCACTATCTGGAAAATACACCTAAATATTTTTGGACCTTCTTTCACACGAGAAAAAAGTATGAATTATTATGGTATTAAAAAATAAAATATGCTGATATCATGCAATATTATACATTATGCATCTCTGAATTTCTAAATGTTTTCTACGTTGTCTGCTAGCCTTCATCTGTCATCTGTGACTTCTGCAAAACTCCCAAAAATTCCCATTTAATTTCTTATGTCTACCCACATCATTGTATAAAAACTCTAATGGGGAAAGTCACAACATGGAAGGGATAATTGTAATGGGAATGAGTATGGTATATTTGGGGAATAGTACAGAGGCCAGTCTAGTTGGAGCAGAGGATTTACATTGGTAGGTAGGAAGAAATGAGATTTCAATAAATAAATACAACTGTGGAAAATAATATTTTAAAACAGTTCTGTAACCAATATTTTTCAGTTCAGTTCAACAATCAGTCTTTAGAAATGTGTTGTAACCTCAAACCTGAGCTGTTGCTAGTCTAATTGTTTCTACTTTGAGTATTAGAATAAATAAGATGATAATTATCTGAGGAAGCTTTTTTAAGTTTTTTTTGGAGTTCATTAATCCAGAGTGGCAGTTATCTTTGGTGATGCTATACTTTTTGGGTTTGTTTGTTTTTTCTGGGACATTAATTTGGTCCAGGTCAGGAGAGAGGATTTTCTCCAGCTGATTGGATAAAATTAAGACACTGCTTTCTCATTTGCCTTCCAACAAGTACTGAAGTGTGAGAGAAAAGCAAAGTTCAGTGAGTTGCATCAGTCAGAAAAGTGAGAAAGTAGCATAGGAACAGGTGTGATTCTTCCTCAGCTCTAGTGATGAAGAGAGTCTTCAGAACTCTCTTTATCCAATGTGTAAATACAAATCTGTTCACTCATTGTTAGAACACTGATGAGGTCCAATAGGGTTACAAAAGTACAAGTGATGAAGGTAGGAATCATTGGGAATGAATTCATAGGTTCAGACCATTTCCAGCTCAAGGGGCAAAGCTTTATTATAACACTTAGTAAGTGGACAATCCTACAGAACTTGAAATTAACAAAAGGGAAAGTAGGTCTTTTATGGAAAGAGACCCTAAACATAGTGTGTTAACTATGCTAATTGTGTACTTCAGTAAATCAATTGGTATTTGTGCCCATCCTGTTTATATAAGACAGCCTCCAAAATTGACATCTAAAACTTAATCTCCAAATTGTAAAAGGTAACATCAGTACAGGGCATCAGTACTGAATAGCTGTGTTTATACATGATAACTCTGTCAGTACAGGATAATTTTATAGTATCAATTTACTCCTCAATGGGACCCACTCAGATACTGGGTTACAGCCAGGGACATAGTATTTTGTTGGGCTCCATTTACCCCATAGAACACTAGACCAGAAATAGCACCAAATCTGGTTTAAGAAAGTTCAAATTCTGGAACTGCCACTTATTACTTGTGTGACCTTAGGAAGGTTTGCTGATTATTCAAAGCTAGGAAAAATAGCTCACATATTCCACAGGAGAGTAGAGATGTGAAAAGACTTTAACAGGTTAGAATACTGGGCCAAGCTAAATGAGATGAAATTGAATTACGTTAATTATCTAGTCTTACACTTTGGTTCAAAATAGCAACTTCGTGAAAGGCAGTGATGTATACTGAAATGAACACTGGATTTGGAGACATAGAATCCTAGATTTAAATTAGAAAAGACCTTGGAGACCATCTAATCTAATCCTATTATTTAACAAATGAGAAAACTGAGGTTCTGGGTAAGTTAAGTGACTTGCTTGACATCACTCAGTCAAGATCAGATGATTGGGAGAAATTAAATTACTTGCCCAAGGTTATATGGTATATATAACATGGCAAAAACATCTCTGGCAAATGATTCCTATCTCAAGGACCTTTCTGCCAAACCCAAAGAGCTTTTTCTTCAGAGCCAATAAATAAAAGCACTTTTTGTTATATATCTGAATTCTTTTTTAAATTCTCAGATGTTATTGACTAAAAAAGTGAATCAATATCTATATCTATATACCTAGATATAGATATAGACATATATGTATATATCTAGATATAGATATAGATGTATAGTTCCTGCCCTTGGGGAGCTCACATTCTGGTGGAGGAGATCAAATATAAACAATGAATATATGAGATATTCATAGGATACATATGAGATAGTCATTGGGTAAATAGAAGATTTTGAAATACCAGAAACAACTGAGGGCAAGGGAAAGGAAACTGGCAAGAACCTCTTGCAAAAGATAAAATTTGAACTGAGTCTGAAAAAAAATTCAGGCAAGCCAGGAGTTTGAGGTGAGAATGAAAAAATATGTTAAGCTTGGGGATCAACCTGTGAAAAAGGATATTGTTGAAAAATGTGAATTTCATATTCAGAGAACATCAAAAAACCCCAGCATTACTTGATCATAGAACAATGAAGTTTTATTACAATATTACAACTTCTAAACATGGTTGACCAGTATCTATTTTCAGTTTCTCAAATTGTCTGAGAATCAATTGACTCCTGCACTTGATTTTGGAATTCAAAAAGTCTCCCTACCACTATCATCACTCTCAATCAGCAGAGACAAGCCAAATGTGCCTTTTATAATGTGTCTACAACTTGTTCTAAGTGACTGAGTTGCCTCTTTCAAGGGTATTTGCATTTTAAACATATCCCTCTTCGTGCATTGAAAGGGCTTTTTTTTCCTCCCAAAAGAATAATTTTGGGGTCTGGATAGTATCTTCTCAGTACTCCTAAAATCACATCCTTTATCTACTCTGTCACAGAAGTTCAGCCCCATCTATCAAAATAGTTGCTTAAATAATATACCAGATGACCAGGACTTGTTCATATTCTACCCTGTCATAATTATTATTATTATCATTGGTGTTGTGATTCTTACTACTTCTATTATAGTTAAAAATTTTTATAATACTTTAAAGTTTGCAAAGCACTTTACATCTACCATTGGATTTCATTTGATCCTTACAGCAATCCTAAAACAAAGATGCAATTTTTAATCCCCATTTTACAGATAAGGAAATTGAGGCTAAGAGAAGTTAATTGTACTTGCCAGGGTCCCACAGAATATGTCTGTCTTAAGGCAGAATGAAGTCAGATCTTCTTGAGTCTATGTTCAAAATTTTATCCACTGCACCATTCAAGAGACTCTCTCACTCAGATTACTAAATACCATATTGCACCCAGAACAAAAGTTAGTGACAGAACATAGCAGTCTGGATTTATGGGATAGATTAGAACATCATTTCATGATATTGATGCTTTTAACAGGAAAATAGTACTTGTTCAGACATAGCTTTGATTATCCAAGCATTGTGAAAAGACCATGGGATACCAAACAGCATTAAAAATCTTGTTTGGGACTGAACCTTTTCTTAATTAACTTTCAACTGTCAAAGTTGTTGCTTTACAATTAACTCCTTTAGACCATTTCTTTTCTGAATATGAATCAACAGTCTCTTCTTATCAGTCCTTTTCACATTTCCTGTCTGATGGGGTATTTTAATCCCACAAAGATTGTGTTATTAAAGTTTTGTGTGAGGATGTGATTGCCATCATTGGAGCTGAAGATGCAATCAGGAGGAGAATTGATGCCTTATAATTCAATGAATAGATGAATATGCCTCTGCGGTAATTCCTTTAGTAATTACTTGTGTAAACTATGTGTTTCTGTAATTGAAACTCTGCTGAGTGAGGTAATTTATCAAAATACATCATTTATTAAGGCATTTCCACATCTTTTTTTTCTCTACTTGTGCCTCCATAGTTTCTTGATTTCCTCCACCTTAAGTCAATCAAAACCACTTGGCTTTTGGGGAAAACACACACACACACACACACACACACACACACACACACACACACTCCACTTTTCTTTAAAAAGCCTACACTAAAGTGAAAGTTTAAAACACCATTTTCAAAAATACACAATTGCTATTGCAGTTTACAATATGTATTTTCTGCAAGATTCTCAGATGTGATTTCTAAAATGGTCTTGCCAATTTTCCAGATAATAACACCATTTTTCTTCTGTGGTCACTAAGTAGTATATGTGGTGACCTCATTCATCATACAACAGGAAGACAAAAATAAGGATGTAGACTTTGCAAATGGGAGAAATTGAGTCATAGAGCTATTCAGACACAAAGCCAAGAAAGGGAGAATCTGAGACAGAACCATCTTCTTGTACATGGTGGCCTTTAGCATGGTATGTTTGGGTGGATATCTGGAAAGAATCCAAATAGATCTCTCCATTAGTTTGCCATTTGGTGCCTATACTTCACCTATTAGAGTCACTCTTTCAGATAAGGGTATTAAAATATGACTGTTACCTGGGGAGAAATCCAGAGGAGGGATTTGCAGGTAGTGGATGTCCATAGCATAATACCAGCACTTTAACTGGAATTTTCAGTTTGATTGATTAAGAAATGAGCATGGATGAAAATAGAAGAGCCATGGGAAATTATTTGCTCTTTGCTTATGTGCCCTTAGCACCTCACAGTATTTGTCCTCTTGAAAGATTGCCCCGAGGAACTGAGAACTCCTCCCTTAATGTTACGAGGCAGAAGAGACAGTACCCCATATAACATGGGAATGCTTGTGATTTGTATATCATCAGAATATAGAAACTTAGGTGTTCTTGGACACTCAACAAAGTCTAAGAAGCCTAGTTTCCATATGGCTTGGGCTTGTTAAGTCCTTAGATGACCAGGGAAGTTCATCAGGGAAGCTAGGGCTAATCAAATCCCAGGGGCAGCTTTCTTTTTCTTGTTATGGGCAGACAGAAAAATGTTGTATCAAAGAACCAATGATCCCATTACAAAATATATCCTCATACAGCCATTCTGGAGAGCAATTTGGAGCTATGCTCAAAAAGTTATCAAACTGTGCACACCCTTTGACCCAGCAGCATTTCTATTGGGCTTATATCCCAAAGAAATCATAAAGAAAGGAAAGGCCCCACATGTGCAAGAATGTTTGTGGCAGCCCTTTTTGTAGTGGCTAGAAACTGGAAATTGAATAGATGCCCTTCAATTGGAGAATGGCT